>JACDQD010000007.1:379062-481641 GCA_019843655.1 Lethocerus indicus | reverse complement strand
CAAAAATAAGCTACGTATTTGAATGAATTATACAAAAATATGGAAAATGGGTACAGGTCACCAATTTTCTAACTAGCAAATACATTTTTTAAATTTAAAGGAATCGAAACCACCCTGCAAATGTTTGTCAATAAGCTACTATTATGTATTTGTATATATGAATACACAAATCTATATACAAAAATACATCGGAAGAATTTAATGGAAAATAGGTACAGTGACACCAATTTTGTAAACTAAAATACATTTTTAAATTTAAAGGAATCCAAAACACTCTGCCATTAAATATGTATATATATATATATATATATATATAGGATGTGCGTTTATTTTTTCGTTCTCACCTGGAGTCTCCAACTGACCAGGACTCTCGTGCAGTTCGCCGAGGATCTGCTTTTACGCATCGCCGATGGCATCAAATCAACTGTCCAACTAGAACAATGAAACAACAATAAAAAATATATATATATATATATATATATGACCGTAATATCGGTGGTTTTCTCACTTTTTTTTTTCTTCGCTTTGGCTGTTTTCACTCAATGCTTTTGTCGGATTCTGAGTAATATATATATATATATATATATATATATATATATATATATATATATATATATATATATATATATATAATATGAAATTAAAATAAAAAACAATATTTTGGAATCTGTAATGATTTTACACTATACTGATATATATATATATATATATATATATATATATACATACTGACCATTTTTCTATTTCAGTTCTCCCTGATTGAGAGTATACTACGACAACGATGATGCTAATGGCTGGTGCCATTCTGGCTGCCACCGCTACCAAAGCGCCCGCGGACGATTAAGCCAGAACAACGGCGTATCACGCCGGCCCACCGATGTCACGAAACGCCCTTTCGCTCAACACTCTGTGCATCGCACCACCAATCTGGTGCAGGCTATGGAACATATATATATATATATATATATATATATATATATATATAAAACTGAGTGTATGCTTTCGGTACAGTCCGGGTAGTATGTTCCCCCAGCACACCACTCGGTATATTGAAAATATTTCATACACCGATGAAAAGCTGCCGTATGAACAGCGCCGGCGGTTTCGCAAGGAGTCACGAAAAATACTCGAACAGTAATCGATAAATACTCGATACTCCGCATCCTCGGCGAGCGTCGGTGACTGAACCGGCCGAGCAGGCTACTCCGTTAATTCGGCGATGGTGGTGACGACGCCCTTCTATATATATATAACAATATAAAATGTATATTTCGTTAATTGATATATATATATATATATATATATATATATATATATATATATATATACAGTATATACAAATATGTAGACATTACAACAATAAGCTTGCGCATTTGTCGATATACAAAAATTCCGAAAATTCATCCGGTTTCAACCCTTTTCAGTCGATGTATTTTTTCCATTCATATTATACCACCAACTCAATCTATCCGTAAAGTGTAATCGAAAAAAAAAAATCTAACGGTTCTTTTTATATCGTCAATAATTTGTAGTCCGGCACAATTCGAGGCGAAATATCGAAATCCGTAGCGGACGGAATATTATCCATTTGCGAAACATTTTCGGTCGAATCCGCTCTGTTTTCTACATTTTCTCCTGTAGCACTTTCAGATTCTCGGCACGGTCAGGAAACACTAAATATATATCGCTATCGTTAGAATCGGATTCGTGGCTCGGGCTCGAGATATTGTCAGCGTTATCGCTCGTTATAGTCTATACTATTTAAATTATGTTCGCTATACTATTTCAAATTCTACCGTTTCGATATCGCTATAATTTTCACAAATTTTTCTTCTTCTTTCAGCGTTATCGCACGGCTAACAGGGTCCACACTATTTAAATTATGTTCGCTATAAACTTCAAATTCTAATCTCATCGCTACTACTACTACTACTACTACTACTACTGTGTCGATATCGTTATAATTTTCACAGATTTTTCTTCCATTCGCCACACATATCGGGGATATAGATATAAATTCGAAATATAAAACGACGACACTCCGATTCGACTCGTTCCGAGCATCCGAGTGCTGAATGCGGAACGTATTAGTTTTTACGATTCGTTTTCGACGTTAAAAAACTGAAAATTATTCGTCATCGGAGCCCTACTCGGACTTTGAAGACAAATTTTTTTAGATTGGTCCGTTCGGGAGTCCTCGACCGAGCGTAACTCCAGATATTTAAATTTTCAATAGAAATATCGCATTTATCCGATCCCGAAAAGAAACTGAATAATATCTTCCTCTACTGAAGATTTCTCCCCGACGCCGTTTCATCTCTCTCTCCCCTCGGATAATCGATAATTAATAAGTGAAAATTCGTTTTATTAAATTACGAACGATAAGGGAATATAAGAAAGAGCGAAGACTCGCGGTCGTATATCGATCGGCGGTTTAAAACCGTCTCGAACAATCTTCAGAATTTGTATAGCGTAGAGTTAAAATTCTATAGACAATTTTCGACGATAAACTCGCTGCAATTCGGTTGTAGACGGCCGAACAAATATTTCGAAAAATGGGCGTCGAAAATTAAAATTTTTAAGGATTTTTATAGTATTTTTTCAAACCTGACCAATAATACCGATATCTCTGGCAAAAGCTGGACGATTATTTTTAAAGAGTCTCGAAAAATACAAGAATCGTGCGGATCGATTGTCTTATCCGTTGGCGAAATTTATAATCTCTTTACTATTTATTCGGAGATTTACTGGTTTTATATAAATTTAGGAAAGGTTTTTTTTTTTTTTTTTTGGAGAAAAGTGCTTAATCTGAGATTGAAATTGAACTAACCTAACCTAACCTAACATAACCTACCCTGACCGGAGTGCAGTCCAATACAAAACTGTCTGTCAACTAATTTATTTCCTTATACTTTTATATATATATTATTCGGCACCAATTTATAGTTATAAACGTATATTATACTTAATTATTTATAACCTACATACGCTGGTCCATAATTGCAGGCGTAAATCTTGTTGTAGGCCGGTTTATTGTACTAGTACTGGACGTAGCCACAGCCGACTAGATTAGAATCGGCCCAAATCACCTGTAAACGAATAATTAATATAATATCGGCGAATTTTTTTTCTTATACCTCTCAATAAACATTTTCTCGAATTTCGCGTAAGAAAAATTCAATAAAACGAATACGAAAATTTTTCATTTCAATTGCTATTGTTTCGAAATTGAAAAATCGTTCGTTCGATCAATTGGGCGTATATAATTTTTTGGGAAAAATCGACCAAACTCGGGCCGGGTTGACGAAAATTCGCGATAACAGAAAAATTACGGGGTAAAAAAAAACTTATTTTACTGCCAAAATTTTATTCCTCAACTCGGAAAAAAATAATAATTATTATTATTTTCCCACTCTGCAATCGTTTTAACCGAACACAGACAGTGTCCTCGTTCGAGAGTCACCGATGAAAATATTCCGGATGAAAATTTTCAAAATTTTTCATGCAAAACAAACGTACCGTAATTAATATTTGAATAAACCTTTAAAATATTGTGTAAAAGCGCCGGAAAATTTACAACTGGAATCGATCGATTTTCAATCCGACGATGTATACAAAAAATAATTTAATCTACCGAAAAACAAATTTTCCAGTTCGATAGAAATTTTGCAAAATCGACGATTTGTATTTTTTTCAAGCGCCCACATTTTCAGGATTGAATTTCATTACAATCAAAATATAGAACGAGGTTGACAATTTACAAAAATTGTCGAGGATCTCGGAAAAAAATATTCGAGAACAAAAAAAGCGCGCGTCGAATTTCAACGAACCAATAAAATGAAAGATATTTTCCTTTTTTTTTCCCCTTTTTAAGAATTGTAAAATTTTCGTTCTCCAACATTATTGTTATTATAGCGTGTCGATAAAAAATACAGTTTTTTTTATATTTATTTTTAATAATATTTATACGATATAAAAGCGATATTTTAAGTTATTTTGAAAATTAAATTTTGAAAATGGCCCGCCGCCCGAAAAAGTGTTGCCAACCCCCCCCTGTTTTATAAGGCCCAATTTTTCCCGGAAGAGATTGGAATAATTTTTTTTCCTTTTTATCTATTGTACAATCGGCAGTACAATCGTTTTGAAATGTACAATTGCGTACAGAATTTTTTTTTTTTTTCCGTTTCCCCACAGAAGACTGTGACTAGACGATTTTGTATATACAATTTAGGGTCCCTATTCCATGTTGAAATAGACAGGGTAAGGACTTTTTGTAAATAAATTTATAAAAAACATTTTTTTTCCTATATTACCTGAGAGTAGCGTCCCTGACCGTGGGTCGTACGAAGAGATTCGGCACCGAAGTTCTTCAGCTCCTCTTCCTATCCGAAAAAGCTCATCGACACGTACCAAAAATTCAATTCCTTATTATATTAACGGAACGGCAGCGACACCAATAAATAAAGTATAGTCGATATATAAGGAAAAATTCGGCGTAAGGAGACGGTGTTCGAGAAAAAAAACAAAACTCGGAAACGATATCGTATATATATATATTTTTTTTTCCATATTTTATTAATACGAAAAGCTCGGTATCTAATTTTAACCCATAATACAATCGGCGCAGTTATAACAAACACTACTTACACAACAGTACAACTATCCGAATAGTAATTTTTTTATTTATTAATTTTTTTGTAATCACTCTCGCAGGCGCGCTAACAAGCCTATATAATATATATATATATTAGGAGATGGCGTAAAAATTAAATTGCAGCCAACAGGAGAAAAAAAAAAAAAAACTTATAACCGGGGGCTAATTCGAGGACGGCATCGAAATTGTCATTTTATCCGAAATGTCCCCTTCGAATAAAACATTAAAATTTTGAAAAATATATCTCGTTATTATGTCCGTAAATGTATTTGTAAGTGTTTGTGTGTATATATATATATATACACAAAAAAAACATACAAAAAGACATTATATATATATATATATATATACATATATAAGGGGAAATTAAAATAAATTGTATACATATATAAAGTCTGCATAAGCTGTAAAGTATTAAACGAGTGTCATTTTACCTTACCGCCCTTCATAAACTTGGAATTGATTCCCATCGTGGAATGCGCCCTCGACAGCCGAAAAATTTCAACGGAAACGCTTTTAACCCCATTCAAATTTTCTCCTCCTTTCTCTCCCCCGTACGGCTGGGAAAAGACAACAAAAAAAAAAATAAAAAAAAAAATATAACATCGTAACTGTATATTTACAAAGCCGGTTTTGTTTTTCGTTTTCGTCTTTATAATAAAAAAAAAAAAAAATTGTATATAATAATAATTCATCGATCTGTACAGCGAATCTGAATTGGAAGTTGAACAAGACGAATCGAATTTTTTTTAATTAACAACAAGTAGAGGAGATAAGTAGAGTCGGATTCAACGCTTTATTTTTTTTTTTCTTTTTAATAATGGCGGGTCGCAGCTCAATTGCTGGCGAATTTACTTGGCAGTCGATGCTGGTCGCGAGCCTCGTCAGCTCCGCCGCTCGATTACCGAATATCGAGCTGAGCGAATCTCCGTTGGCCAAATCTTCAGGTCCCTTCGTTCCAACTATGTACAATTTTTTTTCTTTTTTTTTTATTGTTAATTAAAACGACGCTACTTAGAACAAACACGGCGACACCCTCGACGAACAAACAAACCATCCGTCCATCCATCCACAACATGCCGACGCGACACGACATACACACACCACATCCGACACCCGGTTGTACATTTTCAACCCCTTTTTTCCCCCGATAGACGAATATATCCCACCCCACCCCGGGGCTCGACCCCACGTCACTCACACACAATGCGACCCCTCCGTTTAACGTTTTATTACAATTATTGAGTTATAACGGAAAGAAGAAAAAAATACTGTACAAGTCAATTATTAATTATTAGCTATTAGATTTTTTTTTAGTCAATTTTTTATCATCGATTTACACTCGAGAGTCCATCGACCGCGAAAGAATCGATATATATATATATATATATATATATATATATATATAATAATAAATCTTCTTAATAACTACTTAAAAATATTATCTCTTTTCTCGGGTTTTTTCTTCTTTTTTTTTCACCACGATTAAAATCCTCAATTCGGGGGTTTCGAGACCGCATAATTGCGGCGTCGCACTTTCGTCTTATTATTTTTCCCCGACAAACTGTGTTCGTTACGACTTTTTCAAAATAATTATTCCGTACGATTTAACGAAAATCTATTAGGACTCTACGGTTTAAAAACAAATCGATAAAGCGAAGAATATATTCCACCGATTATTTTCCTTTTTGGGGTTTGAAACCTTTCGTTTCAAAATACCGTACATAATTTTCGAAGCGGTGGCGTTTCGAACAATACATTGTTCAATTGTCGATTCTAAAATTTAAAAAAGTTAACCTATTTCCGATATTTTTTCACCCCTTTATTATAAAGATCAATCTACTGATTGAGTTAGCTCTCAGGTTAGCGGCTCTCGTTCAGGTTTTAAAAAAATTAAAATTTTTGTGTCAACGGAAATGTTATTCGATTGAGCATACGCGCAGACAGACACTCGGATTCCCCACCACCCCCCCAATTTGTCAGTGCGTCGCAGACTGAAACCGACTCGTGAAAACTACCGGAAATTGGTGGGGGGGCGGGGATTTAGTCGGACAATTTTAGTGTTGGCGTCGGGAGAAAATTAATTGGACTAAGAATTTGCGGAATTTTCGCTATAAAATTATAATTTTAGAAACAGTTTAGCGTTTTCCCGTCCCGACTCCGCCGAAAATATCGCCCATTATATTATATATATCGCCAATTGACGGGAAAAAGAAAAAAAAAGAAAAAAGTGCGAGTGAGTCTCGGTCGCGCAAGTCTCTTTCAAAATTAAAACCAGGTTTTGGCTGGCAAAGTATTGGAAAAAAAAATTATCACAAATCGATAAAAGCGTTCGAAAAAAAATTTTTGCTATATATAGATGGAGACTGCCGTAGCGGTTGTAATATCTGTAATGGATTGTAAATATTAATGATAGGCGCCGGCTACGTGCAAAAATAAAAATAGGGTAAATGCTTCAAACCGTGATATACGAAAAGCTAGTGTAGTAGACATGCGTTTAAAACTTTTCTTGCATCCCCTATTAAATATATGTGTTTAGATGCGATAGCAGCGATATCGACAACAATCCGAGAGCCGGATAAGCGATGCGACGCCTTGCGCTCTCTCTACGTGATGACGGTGGGCGTTTCCCTGCCGGTGAAACGTTTTATTTCGGCGATTCTAACGGCGATTTCGGCGAGCCGGCTCATCGTAAATTCCCTCGGTTCGGTCAGCTTTTCGGCGACGTTTTCGTACGCTTCGAAATAGACGCGGAGAGTCGCTCCCGTACTTCCGGTACCGCTAAGACGGAACACTATTCGAGAACCGTTCGTAAACGCCAACCGTATGCCCTGAAATGAGAACGGAAAATTGTTATACACAACGACTGCGCGTTCCGGACATTATATCGCATTGTGATGGAGGATTATACCGGATTAAACCGGAAGTTCGGTGCGGTCGGAACTCACTTACCGGTGCCAGTCATCGACCTCCGACCGCACGACTCATTACCGGGCATTACCGGTAACCAACCTCTACTGAGACATTATATCCGGTTAAAGTGTTTTTTCTCAAGATGAAACTAACCCGCGAAAAGATCCGTTCGCGGCGGAATTCTCTTCTCCGACCGCACTTATATTACGTAATATTTATAATTTCGCATTTTTCAAATTTTATTCCGAATTAGACTTAGAGAGAAAAATAATGTTCAACCCGAGTATTTAAACGCCTTCCTGGCCGTCTATTTTCATCTTGAGAAATTTGAGAAAAGAGCGAATAACAAGGAATTCTCTTCTCCGACTTATATTACGTAATATTTATAATTTCGCATTTTCAAATTTTATTCGAATTAGACTTAGAGAGAAAAATAATGTTCAACCCGAGTATTTAAACGCCTTCCTGGCCGTCTATTTTCATCTTGAGATTTGAGAAAAGGCCGTCTTCAGTAGCGCAGAGACGAAGTGGGCCGGGACGGAGCGAGTAATAATTTTACGATCGTAACAACAAGGAATTCTCTTCTCCGACCGCACTTATATTACGTAATATTTATAATTTCGCATTTTTCAAATTTTATTCCGAATTAGACTTAGAGAGAAAAATAATGTTCAACCCGAGTATTTAAACGCCTTCCTGGCCGTCTATTTTCATCTTGAGAAATTTGAGAAAAGGCCGTCTTCAGTAGCGCAGAGACGAAGTGGGCCGGGACGGAGCGAGTAATAATTTTACGATCTCAATAATAACAACAACGACAACGACAGAACAGGGCGGTTAATTTGAATACCTGTTTCAGTGTCGTCGTTTTGTCGACCGGATCCGTATACGAGAAATTGTCGCCGAACATCACTTTGTATTCTTCGGGATCGGTCGCCAAAACTGTATCCCTGAATTCCAATTTCGTCACTTTCTCTTCGAGCTTTTCATCATATCGTTGGCAGCGCTCAGATCCAAATTCTCGTAGTCGTACCTGGAAAAAAATGCGTCGTATTTTATTTCTAAAGCCCGAGACACGGCCATCGCTCTTCGTATCGTCCCTCTATCACGCAGGGGCGTCGAGTTCGGATAAAAAAAAGATATACAAGGCTAAAGCGCGGAATCCGGTTCGACTACCTGCCTGAATATATATCGTTTATGTAAATGTTCTCCTTTCGACATTTCCTATAACGTTTTTGACAACATTTGTACACGATGTCGGCTCGATTCCCGAACTCTGTGTATGTCCAACGTGCGATAAGAATACATCTATATTTCTATGTCTCTCTCTCTCTCATTCTCCAATTACAAAATATGTTAAAACACGTCGCCGTAAATGACGGCTATGGCCGGCCGATATTTGCCGATATGTAGGCTATAGCTGTCGTGCACATTTCGATCGATAAATAAAGAACGAGCATCAGCGCAAAATGACACGATGAGCAAATGATGGCTATAGCCGTCCGATATTTGCCGATATGTAGGCGAACGACGACGGCTATAGCCGTCGTGCACATTTCAATCGATAAATAAAGAACGGCGTCAGCGCGAAATGACACGATGAGCAAATGATGGCTATAGCCGTCCGATATTTGCCGATATGAAGCCCGACGGCCTATAGCCGTCCGATGGCACGATTTGCGACATAACGATAAGAACGTGCATCAGCGCAAAAATGACACGATGAGCAAATTACGGTTATATAGCCATCGACAGTTTTTGTGCAAAAACTGTCGTCAAATGTGATATAATTTTCATTTCCGAATATAGAAGTTACGATCGATTTCATCCGGCCAGCCGTAAACAATTAAAAAAAAAAAAAAGTGTTTCCGAGCGACATCGTCGAATACAAAGTGTGCAGCGACGGGTTAATAGGATAATAAAAATGCATAAAAATCGGGACATTTTCAACGAGAATGATTTTTTAACGATGTAGTATCCAAAAAAATAGTACAATCGATGATTATACCTCAGTCGAATGTGATATAATTTTCATTTCCGAATATAGAAGTTACGATCGATTTCATCCGGCAGCCGTAAATAATTGGAAAAAAAAAAAAAATTGATCGTCGAATAAAAAGTGTCCGGCGACGCGTTAATAGGAACATAAAAATGCATAAAAGTCGGGACAATCTCAACGGGAAATATTTATAACGACGTTATATATCTAAAAAATCGATGATTATACCTCAGTGCGATATTTCGACCGTACGTCAGCCAGTGATCGTGAACAATCTCTTCGACCGGCTTGTGCATATGCGCCATAACAGTCAGCCACGCCAGCGCCGCCCAAATACCGTCCTTTTCTCTGATATGAGACGAACCGGTGCTGTAAATCGCAATACAACTTATAACTAAACAAATTCGGGGCGATACTGAACAGTTTAAATAACTCGACGTTTTAATATACCTGTGTGTTTGTGTGGTCTGCGAGCGGTTTGGAATATACCGTAGGTTCGTGATGTTTCCGTCTCCTCTCTCTCTCGCTGCCGCTGTATGGTCTTTCGCTAGACTGCGGTTTTTCGGCCGCTCGCCATCTTCAGTAGTCACTGTCGGCGCACTTTGGATGTTTTTTGGGGGCATCCTCACTGCACTGCACTGTCACCGGATGCCGACAGTAGTAGTGATTACTGACACAGGCGCTACTGAAGATGGCGGCGGCGAAACTCCCAAAAGACAAACCGGCGGCGAGAGAGAGAGGAAACATCGAACCTCTGATAACTGACATTTCATCAGTTCAACCGTTTTACGCGCGGGCGCGATCGCTCTCTCTCTCTTTGGTCGCGATCGTCGTATTCGCAGAATTTATCTCGTCGCGAATTTCCTCTCGTAATTTGAAATTTTCTTTCAAATAATCGTAAACAGCGTGCACAATTGCAGCTGTCTCCGTTTAACGCGTTGAGATGCAAATCCGTGATTTTTATAAATCCCCGGCACTAAAGCGTTTAATCTAAAGCGAAACCGAATAAAAATATTTCTATTCAGCGGCTTTGAAACGCGGCAAAGTGCTGTTATTTTATACTATCTGAAAGTACACTGTTAACGAGCCCAAAAAAATGATATAATTGTAATGTAGTTTTTTACGACTATATACAAATATAATTGTTCAACTATCGTCCGAATTACTAGAATAGAAATTACCCGAAGCTTTCTTCGCCGCAAACTGAAATGAGTCCGGCGTCCAAAAGGTTGCCGAAAAATTTCCATCCGGTCGGCACTTCATACGAAGTCAAACCTTTGGCAGCGGCAACCCTAAAAAAGAGTAAATTAATCGATTAAAATTTGAAAATATAACGTCTATTCAAAATTCAAATTTGCAATCGACAGATATGTAACAATCCAATGGTTTACTTTATTCGTTTTAATTCTTTAATTTTTGGTAAAGGATTAAATGAAATAATTACTTGAATCCCTATCCGAAATGAAACTCGTCAGTATAATAATAAGTTTTTGTGCAAAAACTGTCGTCAAATGTGATAATTTTCATTTCCGAATATAGAAGTTACAATCGATTTTGTCCGGCAGCCGTAAACAATTCAAAAAAAAAAGTGTTTCCGAGCGACATCATCGAATACAAAGTGTGCAGCGACGGGTTAATAGGATAATAAAAATACATAAAAATCGGGACATTTTCAACGAGAATGATTTTTTAACGATGTAGTATCCAAAAAAAATACGTTTATTCAAAATTCAAATTTGCAATCGACAGGCGTGTAACAATCCAATGGTTTTTATTTTATTCGTTTTAATTCTTTAATTTTTGGTAAAGGATTAAATGAAATAATTACTTGAATCCCTATCCGAAATGAAACTTGTCAGTACAGTATAAATGTACAGATTATCTTTAGTATCGCGAAAAAAAAAAATTTCTCATTCGTGTGTTATCTACCGGGTTAAGGGTTATAGGCGAAGAATCACAGTATCGTGCAAAAAAAAAAAATTATCACGTTTGAAGCAAAAAATGATCGAGACGGTAGTAGAAGTGGCGCAGAGATTAGAACCGGTTCGACCGACAGACTACTACCGACGGTTCGCAAGCCAATTACTCTCCAGATATCGTTCTGAAGGTGAATATTTCACGTACCTGTCGACGGCGGCGGCTGTCGGCATACTCCTCGCGAATCCTTTGATACCGTGCCGTTGAAAATAGGGAATGCAGTGGAGGTGCGCCGCCAGAACGGCCAACGAATCGCTCGGCGTTACGAAAAACGCGTTCTTCCCGAGCACCATATTCCGGTCCTGAAAATTCAATTTTTCGACAGATCAAATTCTCTTTTCCTCCAGTACTTATATATGGCGCAATTGCACTTTTCGCAATCGCACGGCCCGACGACTTATCCGATCACTGTCCGTTACTTATAAGCGCTATCTTATAAGCTAATTTTCGTACAGACAAATACATTTATTTTCAAACGTTAGGACTATATATATATATATATATATATATATATATATATTTGTAAAATTAACCCCCCTGTAAGGACAAAAACAAATCGTAAAAACTATTTATAGGATATTTCCGAGATCTGAGAGATATTCCGCATTCCGCATTCGGAACCCGTTATTCGGCAGTAGAGCGTGTGTATCGGGGTTTCTAGTTTTTATATTTTTCGAATTCGTATTTGTATCCCCCCCCCACCCCCAAACCCCCCCGACCCGATATGTGGCGAATAAAAGAAAAATTTGTGAAAATTATAGCGATATCGAAACGGTAGAATTTGAAATAGTATAGCGAACATAATTTAAATAGTATAGACTATAACGAGCGATAACGCTGACAATAGCTCGAGCCCGAGCCACGAATCCGATTCTAACGATAGCGATATATTTACTGTTTCCTGACCGTGCCGCGAATCCGAAAGTGCTACAGGAGAAAATGTAGAAAACAGAGCGGATTCGACTGAAAACGTTTCGGAAGTCGATAATATTCCGTCTATTACGAATTTCGATATTTCACCTCGAATTGCTAACGAAAGAACCGTTAGATTTTTTTTATTACACTTTACGGACAGATTTAGTCGGTGGTATAATATGAATGGAAAAAAAAACTTCGATTGAAAACGGTCAATAATATGTCTAACGCGACTAATGAACAGAAATTACGAGATAAATATTTTTGTAAACCGAGAAAAGATACCGGTTTGAACAAAAAACTTGAAACGGATTGAGAGATAAATGTGACTAGTCTGTATGAGTGAAAACGAACCGTAAATAAGACCTTCGTTTAGCGACCGGTCAAAGTTCAATTGGCTATAAATATCTGCCATTTTCGCGGCGTCACTTCAGTCTAAATTATGCCGACTGTAGAATATGAAAATTTTCGCATTTCATTCGTTTGGCTATAATAGGAAAAACCGAATGGCTATAATAGGAAAAACAATACGAAAGGCTTTAACTTTAAAACGGATTTTATTGAGATTATAATGTCTGAAAAAAAATTGGTAAAAATATAGTCGAATCGTAATAATTACCCCGTCGCCGTCGAAAGCGACACCGAAGTCGTGTACGCCCCTCCTCAACTCGGCGACGAGGTCTTTGGCGTACGTCAAATTCGGATCTGGGTGGCCACCGCCGAAATCTTCAAGCGGTGTCGCGTTCATCACCGTACCACCGGGTGCTCCGAATTCTTCGTAAAATAATCTCGAAGCGTACGGTCCGGTCACTGTAAAAACGACAGATTTTACACTTCGATATCGTATAAGAACTCGTTACGATACTCGTTCAATTTCCATATCCACGATGTACATTTCCAAAGCGTTTTTTTTTCTTGTGCGACTCAGAGCAATAAAATAAACGGGTACGAGAGGTACAATTTTCGAGGCACAATTTTCGTCGTACTCACAATATAAATTTATATATATATATATATATATATATATATATATATATATAAAACGCATTTGTTGTCTGTCTGTTCCCTTATAACGCAAGATCTAGACAACGAAATAACTTGAAATTTTTATATACGTACACAAAATTACATTCAGAATGTTCTTAAACGGGTTTCGTCGGAAATAAACTTCTAAAAAAAAAATATTCGGTCGAAATATTCAGTTTGACTATAAACGTGCGGTCACACATTCCTGGGGTGATTTCTCCGCGGGACGATTTGCGAACAAGTCGCTCCGGATTGGAAACGGTAAAGTTACCGAATATCCTTCGACAGGCCTCGTCGTTACGCCGTCTGTCGTCACAAATTGTCAACTCTGTCCGAGCTGTATCCCGATATTCGACAAAATTTCATCCGGATCCGGAACGGCTTTCCGAAAGTGGCAATTCTGTCGGGCGGAAACGATGTAGTCGAGAGAATGGTGTGATATTACCGTTCGAAAGCGGCTTCCACGGCAAGAATACGCCTCTCTACGAGTCCGTAGACTGCATCGTTAATTACGACGAAGCGGGGTACAATATCCCCCCCCCCGTCGGGTTTTTCAATTCCGTCCGGACTGCCGATTCGCGAGCTCACGACTCGATTCTGAAAGTCGGTGCTCTCCGATTACGTTAATCCGAAATATTTCGATGCACCGAGGTTGTGTGCCCGCGCGACGGCGCAAGATTAATGCGGTGATGCGCGCGACATATCGTTCGAGCCGGAGTACTCACACGGGGGGTGTGCGCTAAGGGTGAGGATATAATCTATTCCAAGAGATACCTATAATTCGCTCGGACAATACCGTACATAATTCCGGAGAATACAGTTCCTTCTAAAACTGCGCTTTGCGATGTGGCGATTCGCTGACACCGATATGCTTTTCTCACGGTCAGTTGTATCCGACCCGCTCCGGAGTGGGCAAATAGAGGAAAACCTTTTCGTCTTACACACCGAACGGAACTACCGAAAATGTTGTTTATCGCGTCGCTTTATGTATAAATGCGCCCCGTTTATTCCATGAAAATTTTTTACGCTTTTACAAAAAAAAACTCATTTTAAACCCGGCCGAAGCCGGGTATGTATTTGCGCCTAGTATTTGAATAAATGCGGAAAAAACGTTTTACCTCCGTGCATGCAGTCGACCACTATCTTGAACGGTTTCCCGTTGGGGTTTTCGCTCGTGAAAAGACTTTTAATTTTATCGAAATCGAATATCTCTTTCATGAGCGCGACGTAATCTTCGACGGGATCGATTACGTTGACCGTCACCGTAGCGCCGTCGACCTGCAATAACAAAATACGTATTAAAAATTGAATTTCGAACGTAAACGTGAAATCTGAAATAAAAATGTTAAATCTGTTGTTCGCGTTAACAGTTTAATTATTGTACCGCTCTTCGGTTCAACTCCGATTCGGGCCGATTCTCTCTCTATTTTTAATCGAATTCGAATTCGTCCTTAATTTAAAATTATAAATATATAAACGGAGAGTTTCCTTTTTTCCTCAGCAAGCAATTTATATATGTAGCCCGACCCGTCACCGAGTATAGTACTGCAGCGAAATGAAAATAATAATAGTATTTCGATAAAGCAATTACAATAAATCTAATCTTGTCATTGATCTCTAGTTATGTTCATTTCATTCTTCGAAATCGGAATAGAGAAATTCCGACAAAAAACAGACATAATTATACTCGTCGCAGACTTTATTCACGCTCTACCTTGTAAGTAGAATTTATGTAAACGAATCGTTGTTTTATAATTTAATTTCTGTCCCCGTAATTACTATCGGTTTTACCTCGTACACGTATTGAGCTATTTCGGTTAACGGGCATTCCAAATCGGTCGCAATTTTGTACTCCGTGAGAACTTGAGAGTGTTCGAATATCTTCTGCGTAACATTACTCGGAGCAGGACCTGGAAAACAAAAAAAAAAATATTGTTAACCGATCGAAACCGAAGTATAATTTTTAAACCGATGGTCGTACTTGTTACACGAAAACCGTGCAATATAAAACTTTTTTCCGGAAATTTTTCTCCGGATTAATTAGTAGCTCAAAATTGGAAAGTAGATTTTGAGAATGAAGTTTGGTTCGATTGATTTACATTTTAGGCTTCAATCTCTTAACCGGTTCGCTACCGGAGGATCTTACGGAGGAAACATCCACGCCGTAGCCGAAAATTTTTTTTCGCTATTATACGAAATAACAATTGGAATAGATTTTATGCGTGTGTATTTAGAACGGTCTAAAAAAAATAAAATAAGTATTCGTTTTAAACCGACACAAATATGTGACGCCGGACTAGAGATAAAAACCTGAACGCCGTGGCGAACGTGTCACATATATGTGTCGCGTTAAATTAGAAGAAATTGACTATAAGACAAAAGAAATATAAATACAATTTATCGATACGAAATTTCCGTTGAAAAATATCAACTGTAATAATAATAGCTCGCCTATATCTTAACTACTTACGTAACAATTTTAATAATTTTGCTTCGCAAAATCTTTTCCTTTTTAAATTTAACTTATCGCCCGTTAATTTCAATGATCCTGCTAAACCTATTATAAAGATTCTAAATAATTTAATGCGAGAGCAGATTTCGTAAATTCGCAGATCCGTGAAACAGATTACCGTCGTCCGATCGGATTAAGATAGCTATAAGGGTGAGTTATCCGAAATAAAGGACGTCTTAGCACCGTGCTTATGCAATAAAATGTCTTATTGTAGGTTCGTGATGTTTCTGTCTCCTCTCTCGCTGCCTGTTTGGTCTTTTGCTAGACTGCGGTTTGTCGGCCGCTCGCCATCTTCAGTAGCGCTGTGTTACTGTCACTGTTGGGGCACTTTGGATGTTTTTTGGGGGGGAGGCATCCTCACTGCTGCACTGTCACTTTCACACAGCGCTACTGAAGATGGCGATAGCAAGACCAATAACAGCTGAGATAGACAGAAACATCACGAACCTACAGTAGTATTCCAACCCTCGCAGACCACAAAACGGGTATATCAAAAAATGTCTTATCTCAAAAATACTAGCGACGGCGCGCTGTCGGAACTCCGGCTTTTCGAAATCACAGTTCGAACTCGAACTTCTTGTCGATCGCATCATTTCTTTCAAAGTTACCGACAGCCCCCGAAGAAATCACTTCTAGCGAAGACGAGTTCGATTTTTCGGCGGTAACTAACGAAATTACATCACTATATAGACGTGTATGTCATGAAGATGACGACGGCGTTAGAGGAGCGAGAAGAGGAAAAATCCGAATAATCGATAGAAGCCGAAGTGACTCTGTACAGAAGAGACCGAACTTTCGGAACGGACAGTGTGCGCGGAATCCGAAAAAATCTCCCCCCGGAAGAATACCGTTTTATATCCGGTGAAAGACGACCGATAGATTTTTCACAAATTATTTTTCACCGATGAATTAGTTATTGAGATATCATCCCGTTCTATATATCGCGGTACGATGTAACGGTTACGGTACGAGTTGCCGGTTCACCCGACAGAAAAGCGCGTCGAGAGCAAAGGGTTGATATACCTGTGTGTGTGTGGTCTGCGAGGGGTTGGAATACCCCGCTCCTCTCGCCGAGGTTTGCTAGACCGGTTTTTCGGCCGTTCGCCATCTTCAGTAGCGCCCTGTCTTACTGTCACCGTTAGCACTTTGGATGTTTTTTTTTGGGGGGGGGGCATCCTCACTGCCCACTGTCACTTTCACACTGTACTGTAGTCTGACTGACACACAGCGCTACTGAAGATGGCGAGCGGCCGAAAAACCGGTCTAGCAAACCGCAGCGAGAGGAGACAGAAACACAACGGACCTACGGTATTTAAATTCCGACTCGTCATATCGATATGTGTATATCTCGACCGTATGTCTCCGCCGCAATACTAACCTCCGTTACTGATGTTGAATTTGATTCCGAAATCTTTGTCGGGGCCGCCCGGATTATGGCTGGCGGTCAAAATGATGCCGCCGAGAGCGTTCAGCTTTCTTATCAGATTCGAAGCGGCCGGAGTCGACATCAGCCCGTTCCGGCCGACGTACAACTGTTTCACCTGCGAAAAATAAAAAAAAATTAAAATTAAAAACAGCACGACCGTAAAAGCGCGCCAATGTACAGTTCTAATAAGGTGTAAAGAAATCGAAAAATATAAAACGACGTTATTCGTGAAATCCACAAAGGAGTATTTATGTAATCTCGAATGATTCAGCATCGCTTCATCGAGCAAATATAACGTGTAACTATTTTTCGTCGGGGAAAACAATTCAATTTTGTTTTCACCGAATTGAATAAAATTAAATTTCAAGGATCGGTCTAATCGACGAAAGTTTTAGGCCAGGACCCCAACGACCTCGTTTCAAATTATAAAACGTTCAGAAATGTTGAGAAATCGCCTCGTCGTTTAAATTGCCTCTTTCTGTCTTATCTGGGGCCGTCGGGTTATAAGGAAATTGTAAAAAAATTTAGCTAAAAGTACTATTTCGGTCTCGACATTATTTCACCGGACTGAATAAAATTAAAACCTTGGCTCTACTATTTCAAGGATTTATTTAATCGTTATATTTTGTCGTTTAAATCGCCTCATTATCTGAGCCCGTGGGAAAGATAGAGTTTCGTTGAATTTCATTAAATCGACAGCATCAATTTAATAAAAGTGTTAACAGCCTATTCCATAGCCGGTCTGTCGGTTTGTAGCGGATTTATTACTATATTATAGAAATCATACTATAAAAAATAAGGAAATTTAAAAAAAGTTAGCTAAAAGTACTATTTCGGTTTCGATTTGAGAGCCACGGTCTCGAATTATAATGTAATTCGAATAGAAGAAATTTCGAACGAGAGCATTCCTAAAAATATATTAACATTTATTTTTAATCTCCAACGCAAATTTAACGCAAAATTTATCTAAATTTTTTCTCGAGGCTCTAAAATGATTACTCTATTACAGTAAAAAGGATAGGAATAAAATAATAGAAACCGATTGATAAAAATAAAACCCGGTCTCCGTTATTATATTATAGCGAGTGTTCCGGTAAAATATTATAGGAATTATAATGTAATTCGAATAGAAGAAATTTCGATTGAGAGCATTCCTAAAAATATATTAACATATATTTTTAATCTACAACGCGAATTTAATTGCAAAATTTATCTACATTTTCTCTGGGGCTCGGAAATGCGGCATAAATAAAGGAACACAATAATAGAAACTGAATGATAAAAATAAAATCCGGTCTCCATTATTATATTATAGCGAATGTTCCGGTAAAATATTATAATGCAATTCGAATAGAAGAAATTTCGAACGAGAGCATACCTAAAAATATATGTTAATAGATTTTTAATCTTCGACCCGAATTTAATGCAAAATTTATCTACATTTTCCTCAGGGGTTCGGAAATGTGGCATAAATAAAGGAATACAATAATAGAAACTGATTGATAAAAATAAAATCCGGTCTCCATTATTATATTATAGCGAGTGTTCCGGCAAAATATTATAATGTAATTCGAATAGAAGAAATTTCGAACGAGAGCATTCCTAAAAATATATTAACATATATTTTTAATCTCCAACGCGAATTTAATTGCGAAATTTATGGTATAAATAAAAAAAATAATAGAAACTGATTGATGAAAATAAAATCCGGTCTCCGGTCTATTATATTATAGCGAATGTTCCGGCAAAATATTATAATGTAATTCGAATCGAAGAAATTTCGAACGAGAGCATTCCTGAAACTATATTAACATATATTTTTAATCTTCAATGCGAATTTAATTGTAAAATTTATCTACATTTTTCTCGAGGGTAGGAATAAAATAATAGAAACTAATTCATAAAAATAAAACCCAGTCACCATTATTATATTGTAGCGAGTGTTCCGGTAAAATATTATAGTGTAATTTGAATAAAAGAAATTTTGAATGTGAGCATTCCTGAAAATATATTAACATATATTTTTAATCTTTGACCCGAATTTAATGCGAAATTTATCTACATTTTTCTCTGGGGCTCGGAAATGCGGCAAAAATAAAAAAAAATAATAGAAACTGAATGATAAAAATAAAATCCGGTCTCCGGTCTATTATATTATAGCGAGTTTTCGGGTAATATATTGTAGTCGGGAAAAAGTGTTCGTGGTTTACAATTTATAAAAATTCCTTTATATTTTCTGTCGGGAAGATTTTGCGAATTGTAAAAAAAAAAAAGAATTTATACAGAAAAGAATTTTAGTACATTTAAACTGGTCTAAGTTGGTAGGATTGGGCCGGTAGGAATTTATCGCAGTGACCCGTTTTTTATCGACATTTCGAGGACGGTTTTTCTCTCCGCTCTTTACAGGTTTTTCTATTGAGTTTAATCGGACAGAAGAGCGTGCTTAAAACTGTAAAACGGACCTTGTGTGCGACGCACATCCGTACGATGAGCAGTACCGCGTGACGGCAGAAATAGCGGCCGTCGCCGCCGATCACCAGGGCCTTTCCGCCTTTCAGCTCCTCGTCGCCGATATAGTTGAGTATGCTCTGGACGAAATTTTCCGTATAATTAGGACCGGCGAAAACTGTTACCGGTTTCCTGAGTCCGCTTGTGCCCGGCTGTTGGTCGCCGAAAGGCCGGGTCTCGACCCGACGCCAGTTTATCACTTTCGCGCCGCCGAACGACATTTTCACCCGCGGAGAACCTATTCGCGTGACGACCGGTAGCCGACTGGCGGCCGGCCGCCGCCAGCGCCAGAGGTCGCCCGGCGGAACCGGCCGATACGATGAAATGGCGCGCGCAACCAAAACCCCTTTCCCCACCACCGCCTAATTAAAATATCGCCCGCCAATTTTCAAATATCCGGCCGACAAAAATTTATTTTTCCCACCGAGATAATCGCTTCGTCGAAAACGGTTGAAATTTCACAACACCGTCGGCCATATTGTCTGACGTCACGTCTCTATTTGGCGTGACGTCAGACAATACGGGTTAGCTCGTATTGCGAATAAATTTCAGCAAACGTTAATTGTCAAAATGAAAGGAAAAAAATGTAATTACGACGCGCAAAGAAATATATTAAAAATGAGTAGTAGTAGTACAGAAAATATTATAGGGGGCTAACGTCGGCCTGGCTACGTAATATCGATACGTCGATATAGCGACGTGACGTCACAATACGGGTTAGCTCGTATTGCGAATGAATTTCAGAACCCTCTAGGGGAAAAAAGGGAAAAAAAGTGATCAGGACGCGCAAAGAAATATATAAAAAATAAGTAGTAGTAGTACAGAAAATATTATAGGAGCTACCGTCGGTTTGGCTTCGTAATATCGACACGTCGATATAGCGACGTGACGTCACAATATGAGCGAACCTTTTGCGAATGAATTTCAGAACCCTCCAATTGTCAAAGTAAAGGGAAAAAAGTGATTAGGACGCGCAAAGAAATATATAAAAAATAAGTAGTAGTAGTACAGAAAATATTATAGGAGCTACCGTCGGTTTGGCTTCGTAATATCGATAAGTCGATACGCGAGAGATCGATATAGCGACGTGACGTCACAATACGGGTCGCTCGCATTGCGAATGAATTTCAGCAACCGTTAATTGTCAAAGTGAAGGGAAAGAGAGTGATAACGACGCGAAAAGAAATATATAAAAAATAAGGTTAAAATTCGCTATAGGGACCCTAAGTCGGCCTGGCTTCTTAATATCGATAGGTCGATACGCGAGAAATCGATATAGCGACGTGACGTCACAAGACGGTTCGCTCGTATTGCGAATGAATTTCAGCAACCGTTAATTGTCAAAATGAAGGGAAAGAATGTGATTATTATCGGTTAAAAGTCACTATAGGGGCGCTAACGTCGGCCTGGCTTCGTAATATCGATAGGTCGATACGCGAGAGATCGATATAGCGCGGTGACGTCACACAATATGAGCGAACCTTTTGCGAATGAATTTCAGCAACCGTTAATTGTCAAAGTGAAGGGAAAGAAAGTGATTATTACCGGTTAAAAGTCACTATAGGGGCGCTAACGTCGGCCTGGCTTCGTAATATCGATAGGTCGATACGCGAGAGATCGATATAGCGCGGTGACGTCACACAATATGATCGAACCTTTTGCGAATGAATTTCAGCAACCGTTAATTGTCAAAGTGAATGGGAAAGTACCCGGTACCGTACCCAAGAACCCCACAGTAGGGGTGGGGGGTGGGCCGCCCCTAACGAGAACCTCCTACAGAACCCCGCCAATAAACGCATTATATTATAATTATCCCGTTACAAGCTTTTATCTCGGTCGAAGTAAATAAAAAAAAATAAACAACAAAAAAACGGTTCGTGGAAGGAGTGGCGGTCGAGTGGTGGTGGTGGTGGTGGTGGGAGGGACGGGCCCGTAAACGTCGTTACATAACATCGGGCCGGTCAGAAGTGAACTTCACGACGGCCATTCAGCCAGCCAGCCATTCAGCCATTCAGTCAGTCAGTCAGTGTCCAGCTGAAGAAATGGCAGGCCAGATGCTGAAGACGACTCCGGCTTCGACCAGCAGGCCGTCGAGGGCCTACAGGAGCATATCGGTCGACAACAGTGAATCAACACCACTTCTGCCCCAATCCAACGTCAACAGGAGAATCAGCGCGTGGTGAGTGCAATAAATTATTTTTTTATATCCAAAAAATACGACGAAACTCTACCCCCCAATTGTTCTAGCCTGACGGCTTATCCTTGCCTACTAAAGTATTACGAAGAATACTGACTTATTCATTCATAAACGCTCATCAATTCGGCCGTTGTCAACAACAAAAATTTATAGTCATCAATATTGACCGATAGCTTTCACTGGGTAGGGGATCTCTTACCAGCGTTTAGTGACCATCACTGTTATATGCTATTATCACTGTAAAACGCCAAAGCATCCTGTCGGCATTGTTATTGGGTTCAAAGAAATGGGAACAGTGGGACAGAAGGTTTTTTTTTCTTTTTTTTCTTATTAAGTCCTTGCTACTACTGCCCCATTTTTTTTTCAACTCTCTTATCCGATAAATCCGATAACAGATTACCAATTTACACATTATCGGCGTGGAGTACGGTCTAGTCGATACATAACTTGGGAACGTTCAATTGTCAACATTGTAATTGTTGATCTTGAATAAATGAATTGGGTAAACTCCAGTCGCCCGATGTTTGTACACACCGGCGGTTTACCAAAGTTCGATATTTTTCGAATAAATATCATCGCTCAAAGTAATTACAATACGATAAACGGGACTCTGAAATCTCTACTTTGGTGTGAGGTCGAAAAACATCTTCTCTATACGTCATTTTCGTCGTGCCCTTAGGGCTCTTGAAGGCCTACAAAAAAAATGCGACAAGAACCGTTGTAGAACTGGAGTTAAACGGAGAAAAAACCGTTTCCTGAGCCTCCAGTTAATCTTCTCTATCCGTCATTTTCGGCGCCCTTAGGGCTCTTGAAGGCCTACAAAAAAATGCGACAAGAACCTTTGTAGAACTGGAGTTACGGAGAAAAAACCGTTTCCTGAGCCTCCAGTTAATCTTCTTATCCGTCATTTTCGTCTGCCCTTAGGGCTCTTGAAGGCCTACAAAATGCGACAAGAACCGTTGTAGAACTGGAGTTACGGAGAAAAAACCGTTTCCTGAGCCTCCAGTTAATCTTCTCTATCCGTCATTTTCGTCTGCCCTTAGGGCTCTTGAAGGCCTACAAAAAAATGCGACAAGAACCGTTGTAGAACTGGAGTTACGGAGAAAAACCGTTTCCTGAGCCTCCAGTTAATCTTCATTATCCGTCATTTTCGTCTGCCCTTAGGGCTCTTGAAGGCCTGGCAAATGCGACAAGAACCGTTGTAGAACTGGAGTTACTTTCCTGAGCCTCCAGTTAATCTTCTTATCCGTCATTTTCGGCCCTTAGGGCTCTTGAAGGCCTACAAAAATGCGACAAGAACCAGAACTGGAGCGGAGAAAAAACCGTTTCCTGAGCCTCCAGTTAATCCGGAGTCATTTTCGAGCCCTTACTCTTGAAGGCCTACAAAATGCGACAAGAACCTTTGTAGAACTGGAGTTACGGAGAAAATTTCCTGAGCCTCCAGTTAATCTTCTTTATCCGTCATTTTCGTGCCCTTAGGGCTCTTGAAGGCCTACAAAAAATGCGACAAGAACCTTAGAACTGGAGTTACGGAGAAAAACCTTTCTGAGCCTCCAGTTAATCTTCTCTATCCGTCATTTTAGGGCTCTTGAAGGCCTACAAAATGCGACAAGAACCTTGTAGAACTGGAGTTACGGTTTCCTGAGCCTCCAGTTAATCTTCTATCCGATTTTCGTGCGCCCTTAGGGGGGGCTCTTTGAAGGCCTTACAGAAACATCCGGGCCGAATGGCTGAAAATTGGTCCGAAAGCTCGATTCCAAAAAAAAAAAAATACCGTTTACGTTATATAACTCCGGTCGAAACTGATAAGACATCGATAACAATTGTCAATACTTGAACTACTTAAGGGCAAAACGGAATATTCGCAAGATAAGTTTTACTTTTCGTAATCCACGGATCGGTTAGAGAGAAGACCTGTCCTTTTTGACAGGACATTGAAAATATTATAAATTAATAAATTGTCGGAAATTAAAAAAAAAACCCTAAACAAAAATTGTTTCAGTCCTTCTTTGTACTTACACAGTTCTTTAACTATAAGTTTGTTGTCAACTTTCAGGGCTTAATCCTGACGAATTTTCAAGTCAATCTTCAGTATACTTAAATTCTCGGGCTCAGTTTCGATAGTAGTATTATCCCAATACACAATAAGTCGGTTAGAGCTTTTAAATTATCTCGTTTTAATCTGTGAAACTGCGAGGATAATATAATTCAGAATACCGTTTATATTGCAATAGTAATTTATACGCAGTTAAGATAGTGAGAACTATGAAAAAACATGTTTCGATTCTGTGTCGCAACTGCCCTACAACGACTGTACAGTATCTGTCGATTAGATCGATTTCTCGTAATAATTGAGCGATCGGTGTGCGGAGTAAATAAATAGAAATACATTTTTTCCGGTCTGTACAGCCGAGACGGTTTTCGAGACGACCAAATGGTTCGCCTATTTCGAAGGGAAAATTGAATCGTTCACCAAATCTGGTTTCGACAAAACTGAATAGTAACGGTTCGAAACTATCCTGAACGTCGTCATCCTAAAAAATAAAAAAATCCTGAAACGGCCGACTCTCTGTCCAGTAGGGGCCGATTCTTCGTCGCTGAATAATCGGTTATTTTAAAAAAAAACTAAAATTAGTCCTAGATTTTTTGTCATTTTGACGTTTCTGGTTTCTCCTTTAACTTCGGGAGAAGATCCGGATTAACGAGAAACTTTTTTACTTGATGACTCTCTCTCTCTCTCTCTCTCTCTCTCTCTCTCTCTCTCTCTCTCTCTCTCTCTCTCTCTCTTCGACTCTCTGGATCTCTGGATGGTCGAAAGGATGTCGGATATCTCCTGATGGAACTGGCTCTATACCGCTTTGTACACTGTGTCAGTTTATTACTTGAGGTCAGTTTTTCGATGTCAGTTCTAGTAACGGCGTTGAGAGTCGAAATTTTCTGTATACGGGGTCCAAACAGACAGAGTTTGTACCTCCGATATCTGCGACTGGGAAAAGGGTTTTTCTGCCGCGGAAAATTTTAATTTCCAACTTGCCCAATATAAGTTGTTGTCATCTTCTTCATCACCTTTGGGTGCATTTAATAAAAATAGTTGGCGCATGTAATAAAAACATTTCAGAATACTCTTTGAATAGGTTTTGAAGACGTAAAAATACAGATAAAGCCGTTTCAGACTTGTTTGCCGACCCAATATATATATATATATATATATATATATATATATATATATATATATATGTATTGAAGCTTCCGAAATGGTTATTATCCCCAACTGCAGTGATTTACATTATATTGTTATCTTATCGCTGTGAAATGCCAACCTTGGCAACAACTGCCCACGGTCCAAGCCCTGATCTGACGGCCTATTAACGGCAGAAGTCGGTAACTTCTGTTTGAAAAAACAGAACAACAGTGTTTAAATCGTCCTTCTGAATTGGACTCCTCCGAATCTCCTGTTTTTTCTGTTTTTTTTTTATTATTTATAATCGGCCAAGAAATCCGATACGGCTACGATATTCTATATATCCGATTCGCGTATTTTTTTTATTTTATTTTAACATTTATTCTTCAACACTTTTTGGCGTCCCGAAGATCTTCCGCGGCCGTTCGGGCGTTAATGCCAAAAGGAAAAAAGACAAAGGACATTTTCTTTTTTTTTCAATAGATTTCATTGCGCAACAGGTTACGAGATCGCTGATGGGAATACAGCGGGATACAGATAGAATTACAGAAGATGCGGGATTATAAATTAATAGATACGTTAGCGAAAAAATAGACGGGTCAGTTTTGACTTTATACGTCATTTTCGTGCGCCCTTTTGAAGTTTCCTGAGCCTCCAAAATGCGTCTGCTCTTACAAGAACCGTTGTAGAACTGGAGTTACGGAGAAAAAACCTTTCCTCCAGTTAATCTTCTTTATCCGTCATTTTCGTCTGCCCTTAGGGCTCTTGAAGGCCTACAAAATGCGACAAGAACCGTTGTAGAACTGGAGTTACGGAGAAAAAACCGTTTCCTGAGCCTCCAGTTAATCTTCTTTATCCGTCATTTCGTCTGCCCTTAGGGCTCTTGAAGGCCTACAAAATGCGACAAGAACCTTTGTAGAACTGGAGTTACGGAGAAAAAACCGTTTCCTGAGCCTCCAGTTAATCTTCTTTATCCGTCATTTCGTCTGCCCTTAGGGCTCTTGAAGGCCTACGAAATGCGACAAGAACCGTTGTAGAACTGGAGTTACGGAGAAAAAACCGTTTCCTGAGCCTCCAGTTAATCTTTTTTATCTGTCGTCTGCCCTTAGGGCTCTTGAAGGCCTACAAAATGCGACAAGAACCGTTGTAGAACTGGAGTTACGGAGAAAAAACCGTTTCCTGAGCCTCCAGTTAATCTTCTTTATCCGTCATTTTCGTCTGCCCTTAGGGCTCTTGAAGGCCTACAAAATGCGACAAGAACCGTTGTAGAACTGGAGTTACGGAGGAAAAAACCGTTTCCTGAGCCTCCAGTTAATCTTCTTTATCAGCCATTTTCGTCTGCCCTTAGTGCTCTTGAAGGCCTACGAAATGCGACAAGAACCGTTGTAGAACTGGAGTTACGGAGGAAAAAACCGTTTCCTGAGCCTCCAGTTAATCTTCTTTATCCGTCATTTTCGTCTGCCCTTAGGGCTCTTGAAGGCCTACAAAAAAATGCGACAAGAACCGTTGTAGAACTGGAGTTACGGAGAAAAAACCGTTTCCTGAGCCTCCAGTTAATCTTCTCTATCCGTCATTTTCGTCTGCCCTTAGGGCTCTTGAAGGCCTACGAAAATGCGACAAGAACCGTTGTAGAACTGGAGTTACACGGAGAAAAGAACCTTTTCCAGAGCCTCCAGTTAATCTTCTCTATCCGTCATTTTCGTCTGCCCTTAGGGCTCTTGAAGGCCTACGAAAATGCGACAAGAACCGTTGTAGAACTGGAGTTACGGAGAAAAAACCGTTTCCTGAGCCTCCAGTTAATCTTCTCTATCCTTCATTTTCGTCTGCCTCTGAGAGGGCTCTTGAAGGCCTACGAAAATGCGACAAGAACCATTGTAGAACTGGAGTTACGGAGAAAAAACGTTTCCTGAGCCTCCAGTTAATCTTCTCTATCCGTCATTTTCGTCTGCCCTTAGGGCTCTTGAAGGCCTACAAAAATGCGACAAGAACCGTTGTAGAGACTGGAGTTACGGAGAAAAAACCGTTTCCTGAGCCTCCAGTTAATCTTCTCTATCCGTCATTTTCGTCTGCCCTTAGGGCTCTTGAAGACCTACAAAAATACGACAAGAACCTAGAACTGGAGTTACGGAGAAAAACCGTTTCCTGAGCCTCCAGTTAATCTTCTCTTATCCGTCATTTTCGTCTGCCCTTAGGGCTCTTGAAGGCCTACGAAATGCGACAAGAACCGTTCCTAGAACTGGGTTACGGAGAAAAACCGTTTCCTGAGCCTCCAGTTAATCTTCTTTATCCGTCATTTTCGTCTGCCCTTGGGGCCTTGAAGACCTACAGAAAATGCGACAAGAACCGTTCTAGAACTGGGTTACGGAGAAAAACCGTTTCCTGAGCCTCCAGTTAATCTTCTTTATCCGTCATTTTCGTCTGCCCTTGGGGCCTTGAAGACCTACAGAAAATGCGACAAGAACCGTTCTAGAACTGGGTTACGGAGAAAAACCGTTTCCACGAGCCTCCAGTTAATCCTTTTATCCTGTCATTTTCGTCTGCCCTTAGGGCTCTTGAAGGCCTACAAAATGCGACAAGAACGTTCTAGACTGGGTTACGGAGAAAAGAACCTTTTCCAGAGCCTCCAGTTAATCTTCTTTATCCGTCATTTCGTCTGCCCTTAGGGCTCTTGAAGGCCTACAAAATGCGACAAGAACCTTTGTAGAACTGGAGTTACGGAGAAAAAACCTTTTCCAGAGCCTCCAGTTAATCTTCTCTATCCGTCATTTTCGTCTGCCCTTAGGGCTCTTGAAGGCCTACAAAATGCGACAAGAACCTTTGTAGAACTGGAGTTACGGAGAAAAGAACGTTTCCTGAGCCTCCAGTTAATCTTCTTTATCCGTCATTTTCGTCTGCCCTTAGGGCTCTTGAAGGCCCAGAAATTTGCCTTATGGACACTTTTCTCCACCCGTGTGCGTACCACAATTCCACGATTCACATTCTCAATTTGAGAAATATTCCGTTGGCAATTAAATAATTGCGGAATTGTTCCACATCCCTCAAATATTATATGTATTTTACATATAGCAATTGTAGCAATGCTGATTTTCCAAGACACGTTTCGAAGAGATTTTACATAAAGAAATAATTATTATTTTCTGTTGAACTTTCGAATTCGGTACGCGACGACCCAGATACCGGTACCGCAACAAATCTGACCCTAATTGACGACAATAAAACCAAATAAAAAAAAGGGCGAAAGGGAACAAAACAAACAAATTATATTTATTTGTCCGTCTGGACAAACCGATTATATATTTTGACCATCGGGGGGGGGGGGGGTGGGGGTCAATTCAAGAATGTAGGTTAACAAGAGGTCAGATAACGTTTTATTCGGTTGATAAAGGTAAAAATACACGCCGTATATCTATCGCAGTTTAACCTAAATTCCGGGAGATAAATTTATATATAAAAAAAAAATAAAATAAATTAGGTCAATAACATTTCTGTCGTTTCTAATTTCTTTACGCGCAAAGGACGATCTTGGAATTGGGATTGGCAAGAGTTCCGCCCTTTGTGCTGTTAGTGGCCTTTAAAGAGCCCTACGGGCCACTGATATGATATGATATTGGGCCGTAATCGATACGTCGATTGCGACGATGTGCCAACGTGTCAAGGATGCCGAGAAATATACGATACGTCCGACGGCAGACAAAAAAAACACTTTTACACCTACGGTTTGGCCGGGGTTTTTTTTTCAATTTCGGAAAATATTCCGTTTCCGCGACAAAAAAAAAATTTTAGACTGGATTTTAGTAAAACCGCAGAAGTCGGCCGTAATTTTATTAAACGCGAAAATGAATCGTCGGTTTTCAGACCGATTATGGCCAATTCCGTTCTGTGTATTCTGCGCTACTGAAGACTGGCGAAACGCAATAAAAACTACTACTTACTTGTATAGACGAGGGGCACCATCGTCTCGGCCGGTTATTCGAAGTCGATGGCACCGCGGTGCCATCGACCGGACGATTCATCTACTTAAGCCCATCTTTAAAAACCGTATTGTACAAATCAAATCCGGTTCTGAAACAGTCCAAAAAAAAAAATAATAACAATTAGCGTGAAAAGTGAGAGAAAAAAGAAAATTGAGTACTCAACAATTTTCAGTACACATTTCCGTAACAAAATTGTGCACGAGGCCAATCTCAACAAATCTTCTATGTGAATTTAACGAGTCCCGTTTAAAATACATAAAAATTATGTATTCGGTCGAACGCTGCGCGTCCGGGCAAACTGGTTCGATTCCGGGCGTCGGTCGTAATTTACTTTCAATTGTAAAATATTCGGATATATAATTATGCCGATAGAGTGAGAATTTACCGGAATCGAAACCTTTCCCGATAAATAAAACCTTTTGTAGGATGTGCGGTAGATTTAAAATTAACAGAGAAAAATGTCTGTATTTGTACAACGTACACGACTATTATTAGGGCCCTTACTATAGGACAGACATCGATGTTGACCCTTGTAAATAATCTCACAATCTACAAATCCGTATTGATATATATATATATATATATATATATATATATATATATATATATATATAAGAAAAAATGCCCCTATATCCGCAAGTATTTTTAGTTGTCAGCCCAATATATACAGAGGGTGGTCCAAAAAATGTATCCACCGTTCAACAGTCCATAACTCGAAAACTGATTGACTGAGTTGTCTCCCATTTTTGGCGAAAGTGTAGCTTAAAGTCCAACTTAAATGATGATATATCACACACTGTGGGTGTTCGAAATCAAAGTCACAATTATTAACATCCACAGACAGAAACGATACCACCGAACTGCAGCACGAACTACTGACTGCACAACGTGTTCAGTTGGGGATATTTGCACATGAATATGTATTATGGATTCTCTCGAAGTTCATCCAATGTGCCAGGGGCTTTTGTCGTCGATAAACGACGTCCTTTAGTGTTTCCCTCCCCCCCCCCAACAGGTAAAAGTCCCGAGGAGTTAAGTCCGGGGAACACGTGGTTGGGCCGTGTCCATCTTCCTGGTGGATTTTCGTCGAGATAAGCCCCATATACGAAAGGGTTGTATGGGGCGCAATTGCCCCCAAGTACAACACTATATAACAGTACCAAAAATGAGACAAATCGGTCAATTAGTTTGCAAGTTATGGACTTTTAAACGGTGGATACATTTTTTTGGACCCCACTCTCTCTCTCTCTCTCTCTCTCTCTCTCTCTCTCTCTCTCTCTCTCTCTCTCTCTCTCTCTCTCTCTCTCTCTCTCTCTCTCTATATATATATATATATATATATATATATATATATATATATATATATATATATTTGGACAACAAACTCTCTACTGACTGCAACGGAAATTCCAACGGGTGGTACATTGACCTCCACCACCCCCGAACCACCCCGTGACGGATGGAAAAGTGTCAGTTTATCTGGGTTATTTTTTCCAAAATTAATCTCTCCCCTGAGTAGTTAGGGGTTTGATGAGATTTCGCAGCGGTAGTTTTTCTCGGTAGTCTTATCGATGGTTTCCAGTGTCTATATATCGGTCCATTGTGTGGCTCTATAGACTCTGTTCCCGGACTATAAATGGGAGCGGGGCACAACAATGGTTGCGGTGCCGGGAGACAAAAAAAAAGAAAAAAGAAAAAAGAAAAATAATTGTAATACCCTCGCGGCCCCCTCCCCCCCCCTCCCAATTCCTGTTAACCTGGGGGATGGGAGAAGGAAGACTCCAGGACATTCCAGGGAAGGGGCCGGTTTCACCGACCGCAATATACACTCCTGCTCCTTCTCCTGCTCCAGGAGTATAGGGGTAGGGGTAGGGGTAGGGGTAGGGGGGGTTTCATGGAACACTTCTTAGACGGCCTCCAGCTATAGTTCCGGACGACAACCCGACCGGAAACCCTCCAACAGCACGTAGTAGAAGAGACGCGTCCTTTCAGGTACCCCAGCTCTATTACTCAATTTCACAGTGTACGGCCCCATATTTATTTTATTTTTTTTTTTTTTGAAATTCTGGACTCTACGATTGGGGGCCCTTCATCCTTACAAATACATTTTCAATGCATATCCTCAATTGTCGAATAGTAACGCGGTAGGTAGAGTTCGATGTGAGCAGAGTTCGATGACTCCACCCCAACCCCCCGCCCCCGATAGTTGGGGCGGTGGGGATGCTGTTTTAGATTTAAGCTATTTATAACACCGGAGTGGTCCAAAAAAACCTATGTATCCACCGTTCAACAGTCCATAACTTGCAAACTGATTGATACGGAGTTGTGTCTCTCATTTTGGTTGAAAGTCCAGCTTAAAGTCCAACTTAAAGTGACGCACTGTAGGGGTTGGAAATCATTTCCGGCAGTGTCACAGTGTTGGCGTACAACCGTTGTATGTGGGGCTTATCTCGTACCGCAAGGAGGAGGAGGAGGAGACCCCCGCCCATCAAAAGCATTTTTGGGCCAATTTCGCCTCTAAAATGCCATTTTGGGCCAATTTTGCCTCTAAAATGCCATTTTGGGCCTAAAACCGCATTTTCGGGCCAATTTTAAGTCTAAAGATGCAATTTTTGGACCAAAACCCCATTTTCGGGCCAATTTCGGGTCTAATAATTGAATTTTTGGGCCTGAAACCAACATTTTTGCGTCTAAAAATGCCATTTTGGGCCTAAAACTGCATTTTCGGGCCAATTTTAAGTCTAAAGATGCCATTTTTGGACCTAAAACCCATTTTCGGGCCAATTTCGGGGCCTAAAACCGCATTTCTTTTGCCAATAATCCAATTTTGGGCCTAAAACCGCATTTTAATTTTGCGTCTAAAAATGCCAATTTTGGGCCTAAAAATTTTTGCCAATTTCGGGTCTAAAATGCCATTTTGGAAAAACCATTTTGGGCCAATTTTGCGTCTAAAAATGCCATTTTGGGCCAAAACCGTATTTTGGGCCAATTTTAAGTCTAAAGATGCCATTTTGGGCCTAAAAACCGCATTGACACGGAGTTGTCTCTCATTTTGGGTTGAAAGTGTAGCTTAAAGTCCAACTTAAAGTCACACTGTAGGTGTTCGAAATCAAGGTCAACATTATTGACATCCACAGTGCAGCACAAAACTGCTGACTGCACAACGTGTTCAGTCGGATATTTGCACGTGAATATGTTGGATGGATTCTCTCGAAGTTCATCCAATGTGCCAGGGTTTTGTCCTTAGTATTCCCCCCACAGGTAAAAGTCTGGTAGATTTTCGTCGAGATAAGCCCTGTAGTACAACGTACAACTACAAAAACTACTATAACACTACCAAAATGGGAGACACAACTCCGTCAATTAGTTTGTAAAACAGTGGATACATTTTTTTTGGACCCCTCCGGTCGCTAGTTACGGCCGTTAGGATACTCACTCCGGCGCCGGCTGTCACTGCCTGTTGTAACTGTTACTGCTGGGACGGTGAACGGTTAATTGAAATTGTCATCTGTCTGACTTATATGGGGGTTGGGGGTCGGATCGAAGCCAGAGATCGTATTTTTAGCCCCCGTTCTCAATTAACGCGTTCAACTATCATCGACACAACGCCCGTCCACGAAACAGGGCCGCGGATTTGCATCAGCCGTTTTCTTCTTCGATTTGCTATTGACCGAGAGAATGACCGGGGTTGGGGGGCCTTTGGGAAGACCTTTGACAAGTTATCAGGGCCAATCAATCTATGGTGCGGCCGCGGCCGAATATAAAGTGGACGCCGACAATAAATGGACAATAACGGGAGAAAACCGGTGTGTGTACAGTGTTGAGGAGGAAGAGCGCCATCGAGGACGTCCACCCCAGGAGTAGGCCGGCCCCACCCCCTCAGTCACCGGCTACTTCCATTCAAGGTTTTTATATACAAGATACATATAGTTTTTAGTTCGTCGCTATAGTCCGAAAACTTGGAAGGGCCGCACTGCACTTTGCACTCGCCACTGGCCCATGGACTCTCTGTTCGCGAAACTCTGTGTCGACGCACAGACGAACATCGGGGCCGTGACACTGCTATATTCTGGACGCATAGTGTTGTCGTTAGCGCATGTGCAGACCCGAAATTGGCCCGAAAATGCGGTTTTTGGCCCAAAATGGCATCTTTAGACTTAAAATTGGCCCGAAAATGCGGTTTTTAGGTCCAAAAATGGCATTATCAGACCCGAAATTGGCCCGAAAATGCGGTTTTTTGGCCCAAATATGGCATTATTAGACGCAAAATTGGCCCAAAAATGAGGTTTTTAGGTCCAAAAATGGCATTTTTCGACCCGAAATTGGCCCGAAAATGCGGTTTTAGGCCCAAAAATTGGATTTTTAGAAGCAAAATTGGCGCAAAAATGGGATTTTGAGGCCCAAAAATGGCATCTTTAGACTTAAAATTGGCACGAAAATGCGGTTTTTTGGCCCAAAAATGGCATTATTAGACCCGAAATTGACCCAAAAATGCGGGTTTAGGCACAAAAATTGTATTTTTAGAAGCAAAATTGGCCCAAAAATGCGGTTTTTGGCCCAAAAATGACATTATTACACCCGAAATTGACCCAAAAATGCGGGTTTAGGCACAAAAATTGTATTTTTAGAAGCAAAATTGGCCCAAAAATGCGGTTTTTAGGTCCAAAAATGGCATTATTAGACCCGTAATTGACCCAAAAATGCGTTTTTTAGGCCCAAAAATGGCAGCTTTAGACTTAAAATTGGCCCGAAAATGCTGTTTATAGGTCCAAAAATGGCATTATTAGACCCGAAATTGACCCAAAAATGCGGGTTTAGGCCCAAAAATTGTATTTTTAGACGCAAAACTGCGGTTTTAGGCCCAAAAATTGTATTTTTAGACGCAAAACTGCGGTTTTAGGCCCAGAAATTGTATTTTTAGACGCAAAACTGCGGTTTTAGGCCCAGAAATTGGATTATCAGACGAAAAATTGGCCCAAAAATGCGGTTTTTAGCAACATGAATGGCATCTTTAGACCCGAAATTGGCCCAAAAATGGGGTTTTTAGCACAAAAATGGCATTTCAGACCCGAAATTGGCCCGAAAATGCGGTTTTTTGGCCCGAAAATGGTATTTTTAGACGCTTTTCCCCCCACAGATAATATTCTCTAATTTTTCAGGCGTCAAGTATCCGAAGAGTCGATCCAGTACAGTTCCTATCCGTCGAAAGGGATGCCGCCTCCGCCGCCCCCGGCACCGGCTAATGTGAGTACACTGTTTTCACTACAATCGGCCAATTTGCAATTTTTTTTGCCATTACAAACGGAAAACTGATTTTCCGCCGTTAAGATTATCGAAGACGGCGCTCGCGAATTTGGGGAAATTTTGAAATTTCGAAAATTTTCAACTCTCCTTTCAGGGGAAAGTGCAACTCAGTTTTGTACACTTGTGGACCGAATATGGGCAAAATCGGGGAGGGAAATTTTGAAATTAAGAAAATTTTCGATATTTCCTCTCTTTCAGGGGGCAAGTGTAACTCAGTTTTGTACACTTGTGGACCAAATATGGACAAATTCAGGGAAATTTTGAAATTTCGAAAATTTTCAGCTCTCCTTTCAGGGGAAAGTGTAACTCAGTTTTGTACACTTGTGGACCGAATATGGGCAAATTCGGGGAGGAAATTTTGAAATTTCGAAAATTTTCGATTTTCTCCTTTCAGGGCAAGTGTAACTCAGTTTTGTACACTTGTGGACCGAATATGGGCAAATTCTGGGTGAAATTTTTGAAATTTCGAAAATTTTCAGCTCTCCTTTCAGGGGCAAGTGTAACTCAGTTTTGTACACTTGTGGACCGAATATGGTCAAATTCGGGGAAATTTTGAAATTTCGAAAATTTTCGATTTTTCAGCTCTCCTTTCAGGGGGCAAGTGTAACTCAGTTTTGTACACTTGTGAACCGAATATGGGCAAATTCGGGGGGGAAATTTTTGAAATTTCGAAAATTTTCGATTTTTCACCTCTCCTTTCAGGGGCAAGTGTAACTCACTTTTGTACACTTTGTTTTTTGTTATTCGACATTTTCATGTCCGATTGGATGTAAAATGTAGTGTTGATCGGTCAAATCGATCTTTGCAATTGACTACTGTTTATTCTTTATTTTTATTTCCCCCGTCAACCCGCGTATTTGATCCGTGTTAAAGATGATAAAATATGGAGCCGGCCGAACGTACGATTAGAAAAATCGAAAAACAACTTTGTTCCGCGATAATCCATCACGAGATAACCGCTGTTCGCTGAACGTATACTGAACTTTGGACAAAGTTCAAAGCACTAATTCCAACGATTTTTTCCTTCGAGTCGGTATTCTGATAAGAGAAAACAGTCAAACTGATAACACAGGAATCCGGTAAATTCTAAGTGGACTTCCCCAAAAACCCAAAAAAATTTCTCTTTTATCCGATTGTCCTCCGTGAAATTTCCATTCCGATCGCTCAGAAAAGTACAAAGTCAGTGTAGGAACAATAAATACAATATTTAGGCATTGTATTGTCCGTTTCGCGAATCACACAGCCGGCGCGTTATATTATCTATTTTTTTTTTTTTTTTCTGTTATCGCCACCTATGTAAACACCGCCGTTCTACCGCCTCTGACGTAAGCCCCTAGTCCTATATATATATATATATATATATATATATATATATATATATATATATATATACAGAGGGTGGTCCAAAAAAATGTATCCACCGTTTAACAGTCCATAACTTGCAAACTAATTGACGGAGTTGTGTCTAATTTTTGGTGAAAGTGTAGCTTAAAGTCCAACTTAAAGATATATCATAGGTGTAGGTGTTCGAAATTGTCACAATTATTAACATCCGCGCACAGAAACGATGCAGCCGAACTGCAGCACCAACTACTGACTGGACAATGTGTTCAGTTGGGGATATTTGCACATGATATATATATATATATATATATATATATATATATATAGGATGGATTCTCGAAGTTCATCCAATGTGCCAGGGCTTTTGTCGTCGATAAACGACGTCCTTTAGTGTCCCTTCAACAGGTAAAAGTCCAGAGGAGTTAAGTCCGGGGAACACGTGGTTGGGCCTATCCATCATTCCTGGTGGATTTTCGTCGAGATAAGCCCCTATAAGGGTTGTATGGGGCGATTGCCGGAACTACAACACTATAAACAGTACCAAAATGAGACAACTACGTCAATTAGTCTGCAAGTTATGGACTGTTAAACAGTGGATATATTTTTTGGACCACCCCCGCACCCTCTGTTTATATGCACGGACAAACCACGTGATAGTGTGCCCCCGGAAAAACGTCCAAAGTGCCCCGACAGTGACAACTGACAGAGCGCTACTGAAGATGGCGAGCGGCCGAAACCGCCGCCCCCTCCTCAAACGTCCCTGAACCCTGGATGATGATGGGTAAACTGGGGCGGCAATTTTATGCCTTAAAAGGCGCTGACGTCGGGCTGAAGGTCGGCGGTTCGATTGGGATTGGAGGGGGATTGGAGGAGGATTGGTGGTGGAGGGGGCGGGACGTCTGGGGCAGGGGTCATTGATCTCGGCGACGATGAAGAGGCGTGAAATTTAAATAAGGCAATAATAATATCCAAAGGGGACGATGCTCCCCCACAGCCCGGCAACCGTTCAATGGGCGATATAATCGAGGGAGAGAATAAATGTTCAAAAAAAAATATCAATTATGCGTTTGAGAAATATTCAGGTTCATCCCGGGTCATAGGTGACCACGGAGGTCATATATATATAGGGGGAGTTTTCGTTTGATTGGAGGGGTAGTGGGGGTGGTGGTGGTGGTGGTGTCAGCTGGAAATCCGGCAGTGGTAAGGCCAGGGTTAGGGTCGTTGACCCCCAACCCCGTGCCACCCCGGTAGTGGGACACTGACCCCGCAACAATATCGATCTGTAAATCACCCCAGCCAAGCCCAAACCCCCGACTCTAAAACTTTACCCGCATTACACCAAAAGGTCACGTATTTCTTCTTTGACCCTGATATATATATATATATATATATCTCACTTTCGACGCAGTTGGAAAATTAAAACGGACGACCTTTTCATTAGTGTAAATTTGAATGTTTTCAATTTGCGTTAATAATTTTCATTTGGTACAAAAAAAAATCTATTCGTTGCATAAAAATTAACGAAATATTTTCGAAAGAAATCGAGACGGCCGTGGAACTGTGTACGCAGATTCCGGCTCCTTTTTCATACATAAGGGGAGAGATAATTTACGTGCATGCAACTGAATTGATTCAGACTGGATAATTATCCGAATTTAAAAACGGTACGCGTAAATTCACCGTCACTAGATAGCGGCGGCTCTCCCTAACCTAACCTAACCTAACCTAACCTAACCTAACCTAACCTAACCTAACCTAACCTAACCTAACCTAACCTAACCTAACCCAACCTAACCTAACCTAACCTAACCTAACCTAACCCAACCTAACCTAACCTAACCTAACCCAACCTAACCTAACCTAACCTAACCTAACCTAACCTAACCCAACCTAACCTAACCTAACCTAACCTAACCTAACCTAACCTAACCTAACCTAACCTAACCTAACCTAACCTAACCTAACCTAACCTAACCCTAACCTAACCCAACCTAACCTAACCTAACCTAACCTAACCTAACCTAACCTAACCCAACCTAACCTAACCTAACCTAACCTAACCTAACCTAACCTAACCTAACCTAACCTAACCTAACCTAACCTAACCTAACCTAACCTAACCTAACCTAACCTAACCTAACCTAACCTAACCCTAACCTAACCTAACCTAACCTAACCTAACCTAACCTAACCTAACCTAACCTAACCTAACCTAACCTAACCTAACCTAACCTAACCTAACCTAACCCAACATTGATACAATTAACTAAATTGTATTACAAAGTGTAAAGGACGAGGAAATAAATGATCGGACAGTCTCGAGTCCAATTGCACTCTGATTTAACGACCCTTTTTTCGGATCTTACAAATCTTAGAGAAACTATCGTCGAGGAAATGAAATTTGTAAAACTTCATTTCCTCGACGATATTTTCTCCAATCAATCATAGATACTTCTTCGATCGTCAGAGATCTTTATCGGATGTAGGATTTTTACCTTTAAAATGTTTACCTTTAATTGTACTCGTTTCTTTGCAGGTGGGAGTCGAACGGCACGAAGTGTCCCGCCAGAGCAGCGTAGTTACAATGTAAGTATTTTACCGGTTTTCAATTCCATAGAAAAGTAGGAAATTTTATAAATAGGCGGCCTGGCGCTACGCCGGCCCCAGAAAACCCAGTTTTTTTCCGAATTTCAAACTTCAGACGAAATAACGTCCTAATTATGAGTTGGTGGACAGAGTCCACCGGATCCGACATTTTACGACCGGTTTACATTTTTATTACAGTTAATAACGCCGTGTTCTCCGCTGCATGCAATAGACGACGAGCAGTAGGAATGAATAGATCGGAAGACGGGTTGTCACTGAGGTAATTAATTTTTTGGACAACCGGGATTATTATCCTGTAGGACCTGTAGGAGACATAATAATTGACACTATTATCCTAGATCGTTGTTGAATGTTACGTTTTACTCAGATATATTCAGTCTCGCGAACAATGATTTGACTCCTCGACAATTGAAGGCATTTACTAGAAGAATTCAGTTGGTAAATCGATAATTTACTTCAATAAATTACAGGCGTTGGGATAGTTCACGTTGGAAAAAAAACTGATAAGAACACAAAAGTATAGAGGATATTTTTTTCACTGTAGATAGCGGCGGCTCTCCCTAACCTAACCTAGCGTAACCTAACCCAACATAACCTAACATAACCTAACCTAACCTAACCCAACCTAACCTAACCCAACCTAACCTAACCTAACCTAACCTAACCTAACCTAACGTAACATAACCTAACCTAACCGTAACCTAACCTAACCTAACCTAACCTAACCTAACCTAACCTAACCCAACCTAACCTAACCTAACGTAACATAACCTAGCCCAACCTAACCTAACCTAACCCAACCTAACCTAACCTAACCTAACCTAACCTAACCTAACCTAACCTAACCTAACCTAACCTAACCTAACCTAACCTAACGTAACCTAACCTAACCTAACCCAACCTAACCTAACCTAACCCAACCTAACGTAACCTAACCTAACGTAACATAACCTAACCTAACCCAACCTAACCTAACCTAACCTAACCTAACCTAACCTAACCTAACCTAACCTAACCTAACCCAACCTAACCTAACCTAACAACCTAACCTAACGTAACGAACGTAACCTAACCTAACCTAACCCAACCTAACCCTGTGACTGAGGGTCGTCACAACTTTCAATTCGATGAATTTCAATACTCGAGGGGTGAAATACGAAGCGCGTTTCGTTCACTACAAATGTCCGCTTGGAGAAAATTTCTTTAGGAATGCAATCCAAAGCCGATCGACGGATACAACGAAAATCGTGATTCGTTCGAGGATGTCGGTCATTTAATAAAGGGCGCGCTTTTATTTAAAACTATTAAAAATTCTTGTTCGTTTACCTGGCGGCGTGTGTGTGTGTGTGTGTCCTGGTCTCCTCCCCCCACAACCCCCCCCCACCCCGGTGTTGGGAGATGCGTCCCCGGCGGAGTCTGAGAGGAGTACTACCGGGAGCGGCGGTCGGTTGCGGGCGGGGCGGGCCTTCCCGGGGGCGGCGGTGGCGACGACCGGGGGTCGTTGACCCCGCCACCGCCCCCACCACACCGCCACCACCCCCATACACACATACACAGAACTATAGACACAGTAATCGATAAGCCCCGTAGTCGGGGGGCTACAGTCAAGTTCAGGCTCGGGGTCGACGACCGGGGCCCGAGACCAGGAAGCGCCCCACATATATATATATATATATATAGTATATACAGTCAATAACTTGGCAGAACTAATTGTGTCTCTCATTTTGGTTTTATAGTTTTTTTTTGGGGCAACACACACACCCGTTGTTGTATTATTATGGGGCTCCCATTGTACATTTCCCGTATAGAAAGTGACACTTGTGACAGTTGGCAGTGAGAGGATTGCCCCCCAGGAAAAACATGCAAAGTGTCCCGACAGTGACTACTGAAGATGGCGAGCGGTCGAAACCCCTACGATATTCCAAACCCCCCGGCAGACTGCAAAATCCCACCCTCCCCTCGACTCAAATAAGAGAAATATATATATATATATATATATATATATATATATATATATATATATATATAGGTGGTCCAAAAAAATGTATCCACCGTTTGACAGTCGATAACTTGCAAACTAATTGACGGAATTGTGTCTGATTTTTGGTGAAAATGTAGCTTAAAGTCCAACTTGAAGATATATATAGCTGTAGGTGTTCGAAATCAAGGTCACCATTATTATAATCCACAGACGGAGAGAAACGATGCAGCCCAACTGCACCACCAACTACTGACGTTTTCAGTTGGGGGATATTTGCACCTGAATATGTGCAGGATGGATTCTTCCAAGTTCATCCAATGCCAGGGCTTTTGTCGTCGATAAACGACGTCCTTTAGTGTTCCCCCAACAGGTAAACGTCCAGAGAAGTGCGGGGAACACGTGGCGGGGCCTATCCATCGTACACATTCACGTGCAGATACCCAACCTGCAGTGTGTGATATATCTCTTTAAGTTGGACTTGCTACACTTTCAATCAAAATGAGACACAACTCCGTGTCACTTATTTTGCAAGTTATGGACTGCTGAAACGGGGTGGATACATTTTTTCGGTCGTTGACCTCTCTAGGGGTAGTGACTCCGACTTCTACCGGCTTATTGTTCACGAATTGTACGGGGTTGAAATCGTCCATAAATAAATAAAATATTAACCCGGTAAATAAATTTCGTCGTGTCAACGACCCACAGCGCCTAGCGTCGAAACTGACGGTCACGTGGCCACTTCATTTTCGGTCTTCTCCAGTATATTATTACATGTATTTTCTATAAATAATGTACCTATGCCTAATTATTATATCGGCCCGATTTAGGCGGATCTAATCTAATTACAACAATAAACTTCAATATAACTGTTTTGTGGTCCGCGAAGGTTTATACGCGGTGGGTTCGCGGCGTTTCTGTGTCACCTTTCTGTCGCCATCTTCAGTAGTCACTGTGTTATACCGCCACTGTCGTCCTCTCACTGGCCACCGTCACTTGGTACTGTCAGTCATCCTGTCGCCTGCGTTCGGTCTTTTTGCTAGCCCCCGTGGGCGGATTTCGGCCGTTCGCCATCTTCAGTAGTCACTGTGTTATACCGCCACTGTCGTCCTCTCACTGACCACTGTCACTTGGTACTGTCAGTCATCCTGTCGCCGGTATTCGGTCTTTGCTAGGCCCCGGGTGGTGTGGGTTTCGGCCGTTCGCCATCTTCAGTAGTCACTGTGTTATACCGCCACTGTCGTCCTCACACTGCCCACCGTCACTTGGTACTGTCAGTCATCCTGTCGCCTGCGTTCGGTCTTTTGCTAGGCCCCCGGGGGGGGGGGGCCATTCGGCCGTTCGCCATCTTCAGTAGTCACTGTGTTATACCGCCACTGTCGTCCTCTCACTGACCACTGTCACTTGGTACTGTCAGTCATCCTGTCGCCGGTATTCGGTCTTTTGCTAGGCCCCAGGGGAGGGGTGGGTTTCGGCCGCTCGCCATCTTCAGTAGTCGCTGTGTTATACCGCCACTGTCGTCCTCACACATCGTCCTCTCACTGCCCACTGTCACTGTGTCACTGTCAGTCATCCTGTCGCCTGCGTTCGGTCTTTTGCTAGGCCTTTTGCTAGGGTTTCGGCCGTTCGCCATCTTCAGTAGCGCTGAAGAATCTTGCGGCGCGTCCGGCGCAAATAGATCGAACGGTATTTTGAGCGAAAATAATTTGGCCGATATATCACTTTCAGATTGACGTTTCGTCCGCAACTCTTGGCCCCCCCCCGACAGACAGCACCACGTCAATAGAGGAGAGGGAAAATTTCGAAAATTGGCCCACATTTCGGGGGGGAGGGGGTAATTTCCTTACAGAATTCAACCCGTCGTTATGCTATAACTTTTCTCCTAATTTCCTACTTTTTTTTTTCTCTTTTTTTTGGCAGTTTCGCAATCTGGAACACAATGATGGGCACGTCCCTGTTGTCAATGCCGTGGGGCATAGAACGTGCCGGCCTGCTGTTGGGCTCGTGCCTTGTACTGGCGATGGGCGCCCTTTGCCTCTACACAACCTACTGCAACCTGAGGGCCCACCAACAATTCGGTAAATTTTATTACAGCAGGAATAAATTTTCCCTGAGAAGGGCGTCCATCTCGTATATATATATAGAGAGAGAGGGTGGTCCAAAAAAATGTATCCACAGTTTAACAGTCCATAACTTGAAAACTAATTGACTGAGCTGTGTCTAATTTTTGGGTGAAACTGTAGCTTAAAGTCCAACTTGAAGATACGATACACTTTAAGTCGGATATTTGCGCATGAATATGTCCAAGTGCATCCAATGTGCGCTTGGGGCGTTCATCTCGTATATATATATATATATATATATATATATATATATATATATATATATATATATAGAGAGAGAGAGAGAGAGAGAGAGAGAGAGAGAGAGAGAGAGAGAGAGAGAGAGAGTGAGAGTGAGAGGGTGGTCCAAAAAAATGTATCCACTGTTTAACAGTCCATAACTTGAAAACTAATTGACTGAGCTGTGTCTAATTTTGGGTGAAACTGTAGCTTAAAGTCCAACTTGAAGAGACGACACACTTTAAGTCGGATATATGCGCATGAATATGTCCAAGTGCATCCAATGTGCGCTTGGGGCGTTTGTTCGTCGATGCACGCAGGTGAAAGTCCAGAGAAAATCTATCCCGTCTTCCCGGTTGAGTTTCTTTCGAGATAAGCCCATAAAAAACTACTAAAAAAACTACTATAACACTACCGAAAATGAGAGACAATTCGGTCAATTAATTTTCGAGTTATCGACTCTTAAACGGTGGATACACTTTTTTTTTTGGACCACCCCGAAAAATTTTTATACATACAGTATAGTGTGTCCGAACACATTTCGAGGGGGAGAAAAAAGAAAAAAGAAAAAAAGAAATTTTCGGAATCCGAGGCTGTTGGTAGCCAGGTCTTAAAATATCGCGCTTAAAATATTGGGGTCCTGGTCAGCCGCCAAATAGGGGTTGGTGGGGGTTGGTGGTTGGGGTGGATCAAGGTTCACAGGTTTAAGGTCGAGGCCGACGAAGGGTTACACCTATTACTTTACGACGGGCAATAAATAAATTATTGCTTCAAATAAATTATTACGCCGATGAATTGCCCTATATATATATATATATATATATATATATATATATATATCTCAAATATTATATTTAAATTAAACGCGGATTTTTTCAACAATATTGTTCCGGTGATCGGGAACAATTTTGTAATAAAACAACCCCCCCCCCCCGCCTCCCCACGACAACTTAAGCTGTGGATTAAAATCAATTTATAACATTTAAACATTAGAACAATTAAAGATTGAATCGGATAGTGATATTTGAAAATTTTTTTTTTTTTTCCCCCAACATTAATCGCTAGGAAAGTGTGTGTCAATTTTTTTTGCTCGTCCGATTGTACAATTCAAATTTTCTATCGCTTTAAGTAGATAAAATATATATTCGAATTTTAGACTAGAGTTTTTTCTTCTCTCCGCAGAATGGGCACTGTGCCATCTACAAATTCCCCGAATCTCTTTGCAGACAGACTTTTTTTTCTTTTTTCTTTTTCTCTTTCTAAATATCAATTGTAAATTTTTAAGGTTCACCGACCGGAGAAATATCCGAACTGGCGAGGAGCCTGCTGGGTCCGTACGCCGAATTGATTGCGAAAATATTCTCGCTCATCGTACTTCTGGGAGCGAACATCGTCTACTGGATACTGATGACCAATTTTCTCTACAATTCGGTCACCTATATTCACGGTAATACAAACCAAAAATAATAATAATAATAATAGCGTTTAAATGCGGTATAACGATATAAAGGTATCGATACAAAATTGTTGGCCGATTCCTTTCAATTTAATTAAAATAAATATTCACTCTTTACAGAGAGATCTAAGGGAGCGATGGAAGAAAATGGATAAAAAATCCATCATTGTGTGGGTGAAAAAAAAAAATAGAATAAGACCGTGACACGATTAGGCCGACAATAAAATAATATATCTGTTGTCATTTTTAGCAATTAACAGAATTTAAAAATTTTTTTTTTTACACCGCGTTCAAATTTTCGAAAAGGGGTAAAATTAATGCGTATGTAAAAAATCTAATATAAAATATTATATATTGTCCTCCAGCCTTCGTTACGTACGGAAGAAAACTGTATCGATAAAATATATCGTAATCGTACGGGTAAATTAATATTTTTCTCAAAATTAATAAAGATAAAAAATTTGATAATAGTACATTTTACATTTATTTACTCGAACAACAAATACGATGGTATTTTCGTTGATGAAAAGTCATCGTTAAGAACCGAATTTCTTTTCTGAAAATTTTGCATAAAATTTACTAATTACGACGCATTATTATCGAATTTATAATGTGAAATTAGTGAAAGTATTTAAAAAAAATTCCTGTAAAGACATATGTCATATCGGGAAAAAAATTAAAAAATTAACCGATCCCCATATGGGCCCTTATACTTAATGGGTCAAGACAAACATAACATAAAATTTTGTATCGTGTCACAAGTAAAATCACAATAAATTGTTGAAAACTGCAGATTGATTTCATAAAATAAATGAAAAACCCATCCTTCATCATTAATCATACCGGTAAATTATTTCCGGATAAAAATTTGGTAATAACAACATTTTTCTTTTATTTACGCAACAAATATGATGGTATTTTCGCTCAGTATAAAGGTCATTTATGGTTGCAATTAATCCGTTATTAACCGATTAAGTAGGAAATTTTTTTCTGAAAATTTTGCACAAAATTTTTTTATGACGCATTATTATCAAAATAGCATCTACGAATATGTTTTTATCATTATAATTACAAGTGCAGTGTGAAATTACTGAAAGTAATAAAAAAAATTCCTGTAATGTCATATCGGGAAAAATTAAAAAAAAAAATTAACCGATCCCCATATGGGCCCTTAGGGGTACTTAATGGGTCAAGATAAACATAATATAAAAATTTTGTATCGTGTCACAAGTAAAATCGCAATAAACGGTAGAAAACTGTAGATTGATTTCATAAAATAAATGAAAAACCCCGCCTTCATCATTAATCATACCGGTAAATTATTTCCGGATAAAAATTTGGTAATAACAACTTTTTTCTTTTATTTACGCAACAAATACGATGGTATTTTCGCTCAGTATAAAAGGTCATTTATGGTTGCAATTAATCCGTTATTAACCGATTAAGTAGGAAATTTTTTTTTTTCTGAAAATTTTGCACAAAATTTTTTTTTTTATGACGCATTATTATCAAAATAGCATCTACGAATATGTTTTTATCATTATAATTACGAGTGTTGTAACACCGTGCAGTATTTATAATGTGAAATTACTGAAAGTAATAAAAAAAAAATATTCCTGTAATGTCATATCGGGAAAAAATTAAAAAAAAAAAATTAACCGATCCCCCATATGGGGCCTTAGGGGGGGTACTTAATCGGTCAACATAATATAAAATTTTGTATCGTGTCACAAGTAAAATCGCAATAAATTGTTGAAAACTGCAGATTGATTTCATAAAATAAATGAAAAACCCCGCCTTCATCATTAATCATACCGGTAAATTATTTCCGGATAAAAATTTGGTAATAACAACATTTTTCTTTTTACAACAAATACGATGCAGTCAATTTCCACTCGGGAACGATGAAAGGTCATCATCAGTTGAGTAATAAAAATTTTTTTTTTCTGAAAATTTTTCACAAAATTTACCAATTATGACGCAATAATTATTATAGAACGGTGAGCGAATTGTTATTCGACAGAAAAAAAAATTGTTGTCGAACAATTACACTTTTAAGACAATACATTTAATCTTAAGATTTATCGTAAAAATACAAATAGCGCTCTGTCAAAAGACTTGCAATACTAACTTGCAAATTTGAATTTTGAATTCGATTTCACTAAATTATTATCTCCCTAATTAGTAAAGGTAACGGCATTAATCGATTACTTATGTTATTTACATCTCGATATACCTTATCTTTATTGCTCTTGTATATATCATTGTTTGGAAAAAAATTCTACGTAAATCTAAAATATGTTTTCTCTTCAGAACTATTTTCAATTCAACGGTATCGTAAAAAATTCTCCACCGTAAAAACTATTTATTTACACAGCGTTGCCCCGTAAGAAAATGGACCGAACTAAGTTTGTTTTTTTTTTATTGCAAATTAATGATTTATTGCAAAAATAAATTTTTTCTCTTTTCCGTTCCCAGGACTCATCGACAGTACATCTTCTATCGCTCCGAATTCAACCGTTATACCACCAACGGGTAAGTACGACTCGATGACTATATATTAAATGTAAAATTGGTGAAGATATTCGTTAAATACACGAAGTATCTGTTCTCGGTATATGAGCATCGTATAAGAAATTGCTTTCGTCAATATAAAAACTAATTATGGACTATTTCTATATTGCAGTTCTGTGTCCGAAACTTGGAACGGACGACGAGGATAATGGGCCGATGGACGAGGAGGAGTACAGTTTGTTCAAAGCCGTCTGGAACCTGGAAACTGTTCCCATCTTCCTTTCGATTCTGATAGGCCCGCTGCTCAACTTCAAATCGCCGACTTTCTTCACAAAGTTCAATTCATTCGGTGAGTACAATCGAAATTGTACTCCGGAGAGAGAGAGAGAGAGAGAGAGAGAGTACAGAGCCGGTGACTGAAATCTGTCTCCGGTGTCGGATTCAGCTGCATTTAAATAAATAGGCCGCTCGCCATCTTCAGTAGTCACTGTTGTCGGGGCACTTCGGGGATGTTTTTCCTGCAAGGCATCCTCACTACAGTGCATGTGAAAGTGACACAGTGGGCAGCGGTGTGAGGATGTCTGTCTCCTCTCGCCAGTTTCGGCCGCTCGCCATCTTCAGTAGTCACTGTTGGGGCACTTTCCTCACTACAGTACATGTGAAAGTGACACAGTGGGCAGCAGTGTGAGGATGTCTGTCTCCTCTCCTCGCTGGTTTGGTCTTTTGCTAGACCGGTTTCGGCCGCTCGCCATCTTCAGTAGTCACTGTTGTTGGGGCACTTTCCTCACTACAGTACATGTGAAAGTGACACAGTGGGCAGCAGTGTGAGGATGTCTGTCTCCTCTCTCGCCAGTTTCGGCTGCTCGCCATCTTCATTACTACTGTTGTGAAAGTGACTCGTCGATTGTCTCCTCTCCTCGCTTTGGTCGCAGACATTTCCGATATATGGGGCATGAGGATCTAATAACTTGTGTTTCTTTTTTTCAGGTACACTTTCGGTACTGTACCTGATAGTGTTCGTGGCGATAAAGGCGTTCAGTTGGGGCGTACAGATGGATTCGTTGAACGGCCCCAACACGGCCCACTACGGCCCTTTGGCCCTCAGCACTTTTCCGGCCACTTCGGGAATGCTGGCCCTATCCTTCTTCATACACAACATCATTATAACAATAATGCGCAGCAATTCCGACCAGAAGAATAATGTCAGTTGGGCAAAAACTTTAATATACCTTCATCTTCTATAAGTCAATCAATCGGACCTTTTGATTTTGGGGGGCCGGCGACTGAGTAATCGCGAAATTACGATAATCCAACTTTTGGGCCTAAAACCGCATTTTCGGGTCTGATAATGCCATTTTTGTTGCTAAAAACCGCATTTTTGGGGCCAATTTCGCGTCCGATAATCCAATTTTCGGGCCTAAAACCGCATTTTCGGGACCAATTTCGGCTCTGAAATGCCATTTTGGACTAAAACCGCATTTTGGGCCAATTTTGCGTCTAAAATGCCATTTTTGCTAAAACCGAGGTCATTTTAAGCCAATTTTGCGTCTAATAATCTAATTTTCGGGCCTAAAACCGCATTTTCGGGCCAATTTCGGCTCTGAAATGCCATTTCTGTTGCTAAAGACCGCATTTTTGGGCCAATTTTGCGTCTAAAAATGCCATTTTTGGGCCAAAAAAAGTCATTTTCTGGCCAATTTTGCGTCTAATAATCTAATTTTCGGGCCTAAAACCGCATTTTCGGGACCAATTTCGGCTCTGAAATGCCATTTCTGTTGCTAAAGACCGCATTTTTGGGCCAATTTTGCGTCTAAAAATGCCATTTTTGGGCCAAAAAAAGTCATTTTCTGGCCAATTTTGCGTCTAATAATCCAATTTTCGGGCCTAAAACCGCATTTTCGGGACCAATTTCGGCTCTGAAATGCCATTTCTGTTGCTAAAGACCGCATTTTTGGGCCAATTTTTTGCGTCTAAAACTCGCCATTTCGGACCCTCAAAAAACCCCATTTTCGGGCCAGTTTTGCGTCTGAAAATCCCCATTTTCGGCCTAAAACCGCATTGTCGCCAATTTCTCTAAAGACCTCTACGGCTTATCTGTACAAAGTCGGTATTGGATCCGCAATTGCTCAGTTGGCGACCCGCGATATTCGTCAACAGTTATTTTCCGTTTATATTATTATTATTACTGCCCGTGCAGTCGAAAACTTCGTGGATTAAATATTATTAACATTTTTTATCTTTTTAACAGGGAAGAGATCTGTCGATAGCTTACGCCCTCGTCACGTTCACGTATCTTCTGATCGGCGTCACTTTCTACGTTACATTTCCACTACTGAAATCATGCATTCGTGACGTGAGTACGCTGAAATTATTTTTTTTATTTTATTTCCTACGTTAAAAACGTCATAAATACGAAAACGAAGACGTACCGTAACGAACGTACCAACTGTTACGTTATACGTCAATTATATATATATATATATATATATATATTCTGACACTAATTGGATATGAAAATCTGTCTTTTGCAATTTAAACAAGGGTGAAATAGGGTGAATTGTTTTCGTTAAAAAAAAAAAAAACTACCCCAACGAAATAATAATTGATTTAACATACCCGTTTTGCGATCTCCTAGGGGTCGTACAGTGGTGTCCGAATTCTTTCCGTTGGTCACTTCTCAACTAGTAAAATAAAATATAATAATAATAATATTAATAACAACAATTATTACGAGCCAATCGGACATATAAATTGTTCCTTGCTAGTGTAAAATTCTGATTCCGCTAAAATATAGCAGAGTGAATTTCGACTGGGAACAACAATTTTCAGCGGAATGGCGATATATTTAATTCGATTTTCGGAGAAAATGAAAAATATTATTTGGTCCTTTCTGTAATAAAAAGGGGATTTTTCGTTGAAAGATGATGAGCGCTCCGGAGGACGCCCTCCGGAGGGTCCAAGAAGGACATTATCTACCTGTCTTATCTACCTGTCTAATCTCCTCCCCTCCTCCCCCTATTGTTCCAGAACCTGCTGGACAACTTCTCCGGCTCTGACCTGCTGACCGCCGTCGCCAGGCTGTTCCTCCTCTTCCAGCTGGTGACCGTCTTCCCTCTGATCGCCTACATGCTCCGCGTACAGACGCTGGTCGCGCTTACCGGCAGGGCGCATCCGGGCGCCGGACACGTACTCTCTTGAACCTCGTCCTCGTACTCGTCTGCGTACTGTTCGCCGTCTTCCTCCCCAGGATAGGAACGATCATAAGGTGGGCAGGAAAAAATCAATATCGTGGCAGATATGCGGTCCATCGGGTGTAAAATGAGGTCTTAAGGCCAAGAATCGGCCAAAAAATGAGGTTTTAGGCCAAAATCGGCCTAAAATGATGTTTTAGGTCCCGAAATCAGAGCCAAAATGTGGTTTTAGGCGAAATCGGCAAAAATGATGTTTTTAGGGCCCGAAAAATGTGGTTTTAGGCCCAAATCGGCCAAAATGAGGTTTTTAGGCGGAAATCGGCCTAAAATGGTTTTTAGCGGTCCGAAATCGGCCGAATGATGTTTTAGGCCGAAATCGGCCCAAAAATGAGTTTTAGGTCCAAAAAGATGTTTTAGGCCCAAAATCGGCCAAAATGTGGTTTTAGGTCCAAAAAATGAGGTTTTTAGGCGCAAAATAGGCCTAAAAATGATTTAGGTACAAAAGAGGTTTTAAGGCCGAAAATCGGCAAAATGAGTTAGGCTCAAAATAAGCCTAAAATGTTCTTTAGGTCCAAAAATGAGGTTTTAGGCAAAAAATGCCCAAAATGGCAGGGGGCCCTTGGGGGGTTTTAGGGCTCCAAAATGTAGGTTTTTAGGCTGGCTGAAAACGGCCCAAACGGTTTTAGGCCCAAAAATTGTGTTTTAGGCCAAAAACGGCCCAAAATGAGGTTTTAGGCCGAAAACAAAAATGTGGTTGTTAGGCCCAAACAAAATGAGGTTTTAGGCCGAAAAGACCTAAAATGCAGGTTTTTAAGGTCCAAAAATGAGGTTTTAAGGCCCAAAATCCCAAACTACGGGTTTTAGGCCAAAAATGAGAGTTTTTAGGCTCGAAATCGGCCTGAAAATATGCGGTCTTCAGGCCCAAAAATGAGGTTTTAAGGCCGAAAAAATCGAAACTACGGTTTTAGGTCCAAAATCAGCCATGCGGTTTTAGACTACAGTTTTAGGCGCAAAAAGGCCAAAATGATGTTTTCAGGTCCAAAATCGGTCAAAATACGGGTTTGGGTTTTAGGTACAAAAAGGCAAAATGAGGTTTTAGGCTCAAAATAGGCCCAAAAAATGCGTTTTAGGATACAAAAATGAGGTTTTAGGCTCGAAAAATCGGCCTAAAATGAGGTTTTCAGGCGCAAAATCGGCCCCAAAAATGGGGTTTTCCAGCGACATCCGTCCTATACGTACTTGTCCTGATTGAGAATATGGAATAAATAAATAAATAATTGTTCCAGGTTTACCGGCGCACTGAGCGGCCTGGTGCACGTCTTCGCGCTGCCCTGCCTACTGAGGCTGGCCGCCCAACGGAGGAACGGCGATACCAGCCGCCTCTCGTCCTCAGTACACCTCCTGATACCGCTCTTGGGAGCCGCCAATCTCATTGCACAATTCTTCGTCACCGACTATTAAAAAACACTGGAGGTAATTAAACACAATTACATATATATACAATACTGAAACCAAAAATATCTAAACTTTAAACAGTATATATATATATATATATATATATATATATATATATATATATATATATATATACTATACTCTAAGTCATCATACAGTACATCAATCAAGTATCTGATACATTCTGTATGTATGTGTGTGTGTGTGTGTGTGCAAATGTACTTATATCGGTACCATTGTAAAGTGTACGAACGATTCTGTAAATGTTAAAGATGTAAATTATTATTATATATTATTATATAGAATATTATTATATTTTTATAAGACGAAACAGAATTTTATGAAAAAGATTTATATATATATATTCGTGAGTTCGTGATAAGTTGAATGTGTAGTTTAAAAAAAAAAAAAAAAATAAAACGAGTCCATTTTACCGTATACCTTCTTTATAGATGTCCATTTCCGTTCTAAAACTAAAAACGGCCCAAAAATGTGGTTGTTAGGCCCAAAAATTAGGTTTTTAGGCGCAAAATCGGCCATAAACTGCAGTTTTTAGATCCAAAATTGAGATTTTTAGGCTCCAAATGGGCCTAAAAATACGGTTTTTAGGTACAAAAATGCGGTTTTCAGGCTCAAGATCGGCCCAAAAATGAGGTTTTTAGGCCCAAAGATGAGGTTTTCTAGCGCCTAATCGGCCATAAACTGCAGTTTTTAGGTCTTAAATGAGGTTTTTAGGTTCAGAATAGGCCTAAAAATACGGTTATTAGGTAAAAAAATGAGGTTTTCAGGAACAAAATCGGCCCAAAAATGAGGTTTTTAGGCCCAAAAAGAGGGTTTTTAGGCCGAAAAATTCGGTTTTTAGGCTCAAAATCGACCCAAAAATGAGGTTTTTAGGCGCAAAATCGGCCATAAACTGCAGTTTTTAGGTCCAAAAATGAGGTTTTTATGTTCAAAATCGGCCCAAAACTGACGTTTTTAGGCTCAAAATCGGCCCAAAACTGACGTTTTTAGGCTCAAAATCAGCCCTAAATGTGGTTTTTAGGCCCAAAGATGAGGTTTTTAGGCGCAAAAATAAGGTTTTTAGGCCCTAAAATGAGGTCTTTAGATTCAAAATAGGCCTCAAAATGCGGTTTTTAGGTACAAAAATGTGGTTTTCAGACTCAAAATCGACACAAAAATGAGGTTTTTAGGCCCAAAATGAGGTTTTTAAGCCAAATCGGCTCAAACTGCAGTTTTTAGGTCCTGAAATGCCAAAATCGGCCAACTGCAGTTTTAGTCCCAAAATGAGGTTTTCAGGTTCAAAATAGGCCTAAAATGAGGTTTTAGGCTCAAAATCGGCCCAAAAATGCGGTTTTTTAGGCCCAAAATGAGGTTTTTAGGCAAATTTTTTGAAAATGACCAAAATGTGTTGAGGCCCAAAATCGAAAATCGGCCATAAACTGCAGTTTTTCCAAAAATGAGGTTTCTTTTTAGGTCCAAAAATGGGTTTTAGGCTCAAAATCACAAAATCGGCCATAAACTGCAGTTTTAGGTCCAAAATGAGGTTTTTAGGCTCAAAATCGGCCCAAAATTATGGTTTTTAGGCCCAACAATTATATTTCTAGGCACAAAATTGAGGTTTTTAGGCCCAAATATGAGGTTTTTAGGTGCAAAAATAAGGTTTTTAGGCCCTAAAATGAGGTTTTTAGATTCAAAATAGGCCTCAAATGCGGTTTTTAGGTACAAAAATGCGGTTTTCAGACTCAAAATCGACCCAAAAATGAGGTTTTTAGGCCCAAAGATGAGGTTTTTAAGCGCAAAATCGGCCATGAACTGCAGTTTTTAGGTCCTAAAATGAGGTTTTTAGGTCCAAAATAGGCCAAAAAATGCGGTTTTTAGGTACAAAAATGCTGTTTTCAGGAACAAAATAGGCCCAAAAATGAGGTTTTTAGGCGCAAACTCGGCCCATTAAATGAGGTTTTAGGGGCCTCAAAATACGGTTTTAGGCGCAAAATCGAAAATGTGGTTTTTAGGTTCGAAATAGGCCTAAAAAATGAGGTTTTTAGCAAAGAGAGTTTTTAAGCAAATCGGCCATTAACTACAGTTTTTAGGTCCTAAATGAGGTTTTAGGTCCAAAATAGGCCAAAAAGCTGCAATTTTTAGTTCAAAATGCTGTTTTAGGAAAAAAATAGGCCTAAAAAGGCTCCTAGCGCAAATCGGCGCAATTTTTTAGGTCCAAAATGACAAATTTTAGGCTCTTAAGGGGCTAAAGTGTAGGTGGTTTTAGAATATAAAGGCCGATTTTAGAAAATTTCTCGAAAACCTAAATTTTCGATTTCCAGGCCCTCCTTTTAGGGGCAAGTGTAGCTCACATAAATACACTTGTGGGTGCAATATGGGGCCGATATCTGAAAATTTTCGAAAAACCTTATTTTTCGATTTCAAGGCCCTCCTTTTAGGGGCAAGTGTAGCTCACATAAATACACTTGTGGGTGCAATATGGGGCCGATATCTGAAAATTTTCGAAAAACCTTATTTTTCGATTTCAAGGCCCTCCTTTTAGGGGCAAGTGTATTTAATTGAGCTACACTTGCCCCTAAAAGGAGAGTCTCGAATCCCGGACGGTCCGGTAGGATTTCACTATCTTTGTTAATATTAATGATATTAGAGCCCGGCTTGTTTCTAAACGTTCCATTTGCATTCCACTACCGGACTATTCACTCAGTTCCGGGCTGGAGGCAAGAGATTCAAAATGGCGAAGTTGCTCACATACACTTGTGGGTGCAATATGGGGCCGATATCAGAAAATTTTCGAAAAACCTTATTTTTCGATTTCAAGGCCCTCCTTTTAGGGGCAAGTGTAGCTCACATAAATACACTTGTGGGTGCAATATGGGGCCGATATCTGAAAATTTTCGAAAAACCTAAATTTTCGATTTCCAGGCCCTCCTTTTAGGGGCAAGTGTAGCTCACATAAATACACTTGTGGGTGCAATATGGGGCCGATATCTGAAAATTTTCAAAAACCTAAATTTTCGATTTCCAGGCCCTCCTTTTAGGGGCAAGTGTAGCTCACATTAATACACTTGTGGGTGCAATATGGGGCCGATATCTGAAAATTTTCGAAAAACCTAAATTTTCGATTTCCAGGCCCTCCTTTTAGGGGCAAGTGTAGCTCACATTAATACACTTGTGGGTGCAATATGGGGCCGATATCTGAAAATTTTCGAAAACCTAAATTTTCGATTTCAGGCCCTCCTTTTAGGGGCAAGTGTAGCTCACATTAATACACTTGTGGGTGCAATATGGGGCCGATATCTGAAAATTTTCGAAAAACCTAAATTTTCGATTTCCAGGCCCTCCTTTTAGGGGCAAGTGTAGCTCACATTAATACACTTGTGGGTGCAATATGGGGCCGATATCTGAAAATTTTCAAAAACCTAAATTTTCGATTTCCAGGCCTCCTTTAGGGGCAAGTGTAGCTCACATTAATACACTTGTGGGTGCAATATGGGGCCGATATCTGAAAATTTTCGAAAACCTAAATTTTCGATTTCAGGCCCTCCTTTTAGGGCAAGTGTAGCTCACATTAATACACTTGTGGGTGCAATATAACTGGGGCTGATATCTGAAAATTTTCGAAAACCTAAATTTTCGATTTCCAGGCCCTCCTTTTAGGGGCAAGTGTAGCTCACATTAATACACTTGTGGGTGCAATATGGGGCCGATATCTGAAAATTTTCGAAAACCTAAATTTTCGATTTCAGGCCTCCTTTTTACAAGTGTAGCTCACATTAATACACTTGTGGGTGCAATATGGGGCCGATATCTGAAAATTTTCGAAAACCTAAATTTTCGATTTCAGGCCTCCTTTTTACAAGTGTAGCTCACATTAATACACTTGTGGGTGGGGCAATATAAATGATATCGAAAAATTTTCGAAAAACTCAAATTTTCGATTTCCAGGCCCTCCTTTTAGTGGGCAAGTGTAGCTCACATTAATACTTGTGTAATGGGGCTGATATCTGAAAATTTTCAAAAACCTAAATTTTCGATTTCCAGGCCCTCCTTTTAGGGGCAAGTGTAGCTCACATTAATACACTTGTGGGTGCAATATGGGGCCGATATCTGAAAATTTTCGAAAATCCTTATTTTTCGATTTCCAGGCCCTCCTTTTAGGGGCAAGTGTAGCTCACATAATTACACTTGTGGGTGGAATATGGGGCCATTATCTGAACATTTTCGAAAATCCTTATTTTTCGATTTCCAGGCCCTCCTTTTAGGGGCAAGTGTAGCTCACATTAATACACTTGTGGGTGGAATATGGGGCCGATTTGTGGGAATTTTCGAAAAACCTATTTTTTCAGGTCCCTCCTTTTAGGGGCGTGTAGCTCACAATACACTTGTGGGTGCAATATTGATATCTGAAAATTTTCAAAACCTAAATTTTCGATTTCCAGGCTCCTTTTGGGGCAAGTGTAGCTCACATTAATACACTTGGTGCAATATGGGGCCGATATCTGAAAATTTTGAAAACCTAAATTTTGATTTCAAGCCCTCCTTTTAGGGGCAAGTGTAGCTCACATTAATACACTTAGGGGCAATATGGGGCTGATATCTGAAAATTTTGAAAACCTAAATTTTCGATTTCAGGCCCTCCTTTTAGGGGCAAGTGTAGCCACATTAATACACTTGTGGGGCAATATGGGGCTGATATCTGAAAATTTTCGAAAACCTAAATTTCGATTTCAGTTCTCCTTTTAGGGGCAAGTGTAGCTCACATTAATACACTTGTGGGTGCAATAAATGATATCTGAAAATTTTCGAAAACCTAAATTTTCGATTTCAGGCCTCCTTTTAGGGCAAGTGTAGCTCACATTAATACACTTGTGGGTGCAATATAATGATATCTGAAAATTTTCGAAAACCTAAATTTTCGATTTCCAGGCCCTCCTTTTAGGGGCAAGTGTAGCTCACATTAATACACTTGTGGGTGCAATAAATGATATCTGAAAATTTTCGAAAACCTAATTTTCGATTTCAAGCCCTCCTTTAGGGGCAAGTGTAGCTCACATTAATACACTTGTGGGTGCAATATGGGGCTGATATCTGAAAATTTTCGAAAACCTAAATTTTCGATTTCCAGGCCTTTTAGGGGCAAGTGTAGCTCACATTAATACACTTGTGGGTAATAATATGGCTGATTCAAAATTTTCGAAAACCTAAATTTTCGATTTCAGGCCCTCTTTTAGGGGCAAGTGTAGCTCACATATAATACACTTGTGGGTGCAATATGGGGCTGATATCTGAAAATTTTCGAAAACCTAAATTTTCGATTTCCAGGCCCTCCTTTAGGGGCAAGTGTAGCTCACATTAATACACTTGTGGGTGCAATATGGGGCGATATCTGAAAATTTTCGAAAACCTAAATTTTCGATTTCCAGGCCCTCCTTTAGGGGCAAGTGTAGCTCACATTACACTTGTGGTGCAATATGGGCTGATATCTGAAAATTTTCGAAAACCTAATTTTTCGATTTCCAGGCCCTCCTTTAGGGGCAAGTGTAGCTCACATTAATACACTTGTGGGTAATATGGGCTGATATCTGAAAATTTTCGAAAACCTAAATTCGATTTCAGGCCCTCCTTTAGGGGCAAGTGTAGCACATTAATACACTTGTGGGTGCAATATGGGGCCGATATCTGAAAATTTTCAAAAACCTAAATTTCGATTTCCAGGCCCTCCTTTAGGGGCAAGTGTAGCTCACATTAATACACTTGTGGGTGCAATATGGGGCTGATATCTGAAAATTTTCAAAACCTAATTTTCGATTTCCAGGCCCTCCTTTAGGGGCAAGTCACATTAATACACTTTGGGTGCAATATGGGGCTGATATCTGAAAATTTTCGAAAAACCTAATTTTCGATTTCAGGCCCTCCTTTAGGGGCAAGTGTAGCTCACATTAATACACTTGTGGTGCAATATGGGCCTGATATCTGAAAATTTTCGAAAACCTAAATTTTCGATTTCCAGGCCTCCTTTAGGGGCAAGTGTAGCTCACATTAATACACTTGTGGGTAATATGGGGCCGATATCTGAAAATTTTCGAAAACCTAAATTTTCGATTTCCAGGCCCTCCTTTTAGGGGCAAGTGTAGCTCACATTAATACACTTGTGGGTAATATGGGCCGATATCTGAAAATTTTCGAAAACCTAAATTTTCGATTTCCAGGCCCTCCTTTAGGGGCAAGTGTAGCTCACATTAATACACTTGTGGGTAATATGGGGCTGATATCTGAAAATTTTCGAAAACCTAAATTTTCGATTTCCAGGCCCTCCTTTTAGGGCAAGTGTAGCTCACATTAATACACTTGTGGTGCAATATGGGGCTGATATCTGAAAATTTTCGAAAACCTAAATTTTCGATTTCAGGCCTCCTTTTAGGGGCAAGTGTAGCTCACATTAATACACTTGTGGGTAATATGGGCCGATATCTGAAAATTTTCAAAACCTAAATTTTCGATTTCCAGGCCCTCCTTTAGGGGCAAGTGTAGCTCACATTAATACACTTGTGGGTGCAATATGGGGCCGATATCTGAAAATTTTCGAAAACCTAAATTTTCGATTTGTGTCTTTTAGGGCAAGCCTCACATTAATACACTTGTGGTAATATGCTGATATCAAAATTTTCGAAAACCTAAATTTTCGATTTGGCCCTCCTTTTAGGGGCAAGTGTAGCTCACATTAATACACTTGTGGGTGCAATATGGGGCTGATATCTGAAAATTTTCGAAAACCTAAATTTTCGATTTGGCCTCCTTTTAGGGTGTAGCTCACATTAATACACTTGTGCAATATGGGGCTGATATCTGAAAATTTTCGAAAACCTAAATTTTCGATTTGGCCTCCTTTTAGGGTGTAGCTCACATTAATACACTTGTGCAATATGGGGCTGATATCTGAAAATTTTCGAAAACCTAAATTTTCGATTTCCAGGCCCTCCTTTTAGGGGCAAGTGTAGCTCACATTAATACACTTGTGGGTGCAATATGGGGCCGATATCTGAAAATTTTCGAAAACCTAAATTTTCGATTTCCAGGCCCTCCTTTTAGGGGCAAGTGTAGCTCACATTAATACACTTGGGTGCAATATGGCTGATATCTGAAAATTTTCGAAAACCTAAATTTTCGATTTCCAGGCCCTCCTTTAGGGGCAAGTGTAGCTCACATTAATACACTTGTGGTGCAATATAATGATATCTGAAAATTTTCGAAAACCTAAATTTTCGATTTCCAGTCCTTTAGGGGCAAGTGTAGCTCACATTAATACACTTGTGGGTAATATGGGGCTGATATCTGAAAATTTTCAAAACCTAAATTTTCGATTTCCAGGCCCTCCTTTAGGGGCAAGTGTAGCTCACATTAATACACTTGTAGCAATATGGGCTGATATCTGAAAATTTTCGAAAACCTAAATTTTCGATTTCCAGGCCCTCCTTTAGGGGCAAGTGTAGCTCATTAATACACTTGTGGGTGCAATATGGGGCCGATATCTGAAAATTTTCGAAAACCTAAATTTTCGATTTCCAGGCCCTCCTTTAGGGGCAAGTGTAGCTCATTAATACACTTGTGGGTAATATAATGATATCTGAAAATTTTCGAAAAACTAAATTTTCGATTTCCAGGCCCTCCTTTTAGGGGCAAGTGTAGCTCACATTAATACACTTGTGGGTGCAATATGGGGCTGATATCTGAAAATTTTCGAAAAACCTAAATTTTCGATTTCCAGGCCCTCTTTTAGGGGCAAGTGTAGCTCACATTAATACACTTGTGGGTGCATATGGGGCTGATATCTGAAAATTTTCGAAAACCTAAATTTTCGATTTCAGGCCTCCTTTTAGGGGCAAGTGTAGCTCACATTAATACACTTGTGGTGCAATATGGGGCTGATATCTGAAAATTTTCGAAAACCTAAATTTTCGATTTCCAGGCCCTCCTTTTAGGGGCAAGTGTAGCTCACATTAATACACTTGTGGGTATATAATGATATCTGAAAATTTTCGAAAACCTAAATTTTCGATTTCAGCCCTCCTTTAGGGGCAAGTGTAGCTCACATTAATACACTTGTGGGTGCAATATGGGGCTGATATCTGAAAATTTTCGAAAACCTAAATTTTCGATTTCCAGCCCTCCTTTAGGGGCAAGTGTAGCTCACATTAATACACTTGTGGGTGCAATAGGGCTGATATCTGAAAATTTTCGAAAAACCTAAATTTTCGATTTCCAGGCCGTCCTTTTAGGGGCAAGTGTAGCTCACATTAATACACTTGTGGGTGCAATATGGGGCCGATATCTGAAAATTTTCGAAAAACCTAAATTTTCGATTTCCAGGCTCTCCTTTTAGGGGCAAGTGTAGCTCACATACACTTGTGGGTAATATGGGCTGATATCTGAAAATTTTCGAAAACCTAAATTTTCGATTTCCAGGCCCTCCTTTAGGGGCAAGTGTAGCTCATTAATACACTTTGGGTGCAATATGGGGCTGATATCTGAAAATTTTCGAAAACCTAAATTTTCGATTTGCCTCCTTTAGGGGCAAGTGTAGCTCACATTAATACACTTGTGGGTGCAATATGGGGCTGATATCTGAAAATTTTCGAAAACCTAAATTTTCGATTTCCAGCCCTCTTTTAGGGGCAAGTGTAGCTCACATTAATACACTTGTGGGTAATATGGGCTGATATCTGAAAATTTTCGAAAACCTAAATTTTCGATTTCCAGGCCCTCCTTTAGGGCGTACATTAATATACCTGTGGGTGCAATATGGGGCTGATATCTGAAAATTTTCGAAAACCTAAATTTTCGATTTGTCCTCCTTTAGGGGCAAGTGTAGCTCACATTAATACACTTGTGGGTGCAATATGGGCTGATATCTGAAAATTTTCGAAAAACCTAAATTTTCGATTTCCAGGCCCTCCTTTAGGGGCAAGTGTAGCTCACATTAATACACCTGGGTGCAATATGGGGCTGATATCTGAAAATTTTCGAAAACCTAAATTTTCGATTTCCAGGCCTCCTTTTAGGGGCAAGTGTAGCTCACATTAATACACTTGTGGTGCAATATGGCTGATATCTGAAAATTTTCGAAAACCTAAATTTTCGATTTCAGGCCCTCCTTTTAGGGGCAAGTGTAGCTCACATTAATACACTTGTGGGTAATATGGGGCTGATATCTGAAAATTTTCGAAAACCTAAATTTTCGATTTCCAGGCCCTCCTTTAGGGGCAAGTGTAGCTCACATTAATACACTTGTGGGTGCAATATGGGGCCGATATCTGAAAATTTTCGAAAACCTTAATTTTCGATTTCAGGCCCTCCAAAACCTTTTAGGGGCCCTCCTTTTAGGGGCAAGTGTCTGACATTAATACGAAAACCTACCTAAATTTTCGATTTCAGACCCTCCTTTTAAAATTTTCGAAAACTGAAAATTTTCGAAAAACAGCATTTTTCGATTTCAAGGCCCTCCTTTTTAGGGGACAGAAGTGTAGCTCACATTAATACCACTTGTGGGTGCCAGACTGAAAACCTAAATTTTCGATTTCAGGCCCTTTTTAGGGGCAAGTGTAGCTCACATTAATACACTTGTGGGTAATAATGGGGCCGATATCTGAAAATTTTCGAAAAACCTAAATTTTCGATTTCCAGGCCGTACTCCTTTAGGGCAAGTGTAGCTCACATTAATACACTTTGGGTGCAATATGGGGCTGATATCTGAAAATTTTCGAAAAACCTAAATTTTCGATTTTCAACCCTCACCTTTACACTTGTGGGTGCAATATGGGGCCGATATCTGAAAATTTTCGAAAACCTAAATTTTCGATTTCCGGCCACTCCTTTTAGGGCAAGTGTAGCTCACATTAATACACTTGTGGGTGCAATATGGGGCCGATATCTGAAAATTTTCGAAAACCTAAATTTTCGATTTCAGGCCCTCCTTTAGGGCAAGTGTAGCTCACATTAATACACTTGTGGGTGCAATATGGGGCCGATATCTGAAAATTTTCGAAAACCTAAATTTTCGATTTCAGGCCCTCCTTTAGGGGCAAGTGTAGCTCACATTAATACACTTGTGGGTGCAATATGGGGCCGATATCTGAAAATTTTCGAAAAACCTAAATTTTCGATTTCAGAGCCCTCCTTTTAGGGGCAAGTGTAGCTCACATTAACACTTGTGGGTGCAATATGGGGCATATCTGAAAATTTTCGAAAAACTAAATTTTCGATTTCCAGGTCCTTTTAGGGGCAATATCACATTAATACACTTGGGGCAATATGGGGCCGATATCTGAAAATTTTCGAAAAACCTAAATTTTCGATTTCCAGGCCCTCCTTTTAGGGGCAAGTGTAGCTCACATTAATACACTTGTGGGTGCAATATGGCTGATATCTGAAAATTTTCGAAAACCTAAATTTTCGATTTCCAGGCCCTAAATTTTCGATTTCCAGCCCTCCTTTTAGGGCAAGTGTAGCTCATATAAATACACTTGTGGGTGCAATATGGGCTGATATCTGAAAATTTTCAAAAACCTAAATTTTCGATTTCCAGGCCCTCCTTTTAGGGGCAAGTGTAGCTCACATTAATACACTTTGTGTAATATGGGGCTGATATCAATTTTCGAAAAACCTAAATTTTCGATTTGGCCCTCCTTTAGGGGCCGATATTAATACTGTGGGTGCAAATGGGGCTGATTTGAAAATTTTCGAAAAACCTAAATTTTCGATTTCCAGGCCCTCCTTTTAGGGGCAAGTGTAGCTCACATTAATACACTTGTGGGTGCAATATGGGGCCGATATCTGAAAATTTTCGAAAACCTAAATTTTCGATTTCCAGGCCCTCCTTTTAGGGGCAAGTGTAGCTCACATTAATACACTTGTGGGTGCAATATGGGGCCGATATCTGAAAATTTTCGAAAAACCTAAATTTTCGATTTCCAGGCCCTCCTTTTAGGGGCAAGTGTAGCTCACATTAATACACTTGTGGGTGCAATATGGGGCCGATTTCTGAAAATTTTCGAAAAACCTACATTTTCCGGAAAACCTAAATTTTCCCCTCCTTTTAGGGGCAAGTGTAGCTCACATTAATACACTTGTGGGTGCAATATGGGGCCGATATCTGAAAATTTTCGAAAAACTAAATTTTCGATTCCAGGCCCTCCAGGCCCTCCTTTTAGGGGCAAGTGTAGCTCACATTAATACACTTGTGGGTGCAATATGGGGCCGATATCTGAAAATTTTCGAAAAACCTAAATTTTCGATTTCCAGGCCCTCCTTTTAGGGGCAAGTGTAGCTCACATTAATACACTTGTGGGTGCAATATGGGGCCGATATCTGAAAATTTTCGAAAACCTAAATTTTCGATTTCCAGGCCCGGGGCAAGTGTAGCTCACATTAATACACTTGTGGGTGCATATGGGGCTGATGGGGCCGATATGAAAATGAAAATTTTCGAAAAACCTTTTAGGGGCAAGTGTAGCTCACATTAATACACTTGTGGGGGCAAGTGCAATATGGGGCAATATAATGATATCTGAAAATTTTCGAAAACCTAAATTTTCGATTTCCAGGACCCTCCTTTTAGGGGCAAGTGTAGCTCACATTAATACACTTGTGGGGTGCAATATGGGGCCGATATCTGAAAATTTTCAAAAACCTAAATTTTCGATTTCCAAAGCCCTCCTTTAGGGCAAGTAGCTCACATTAATACACTTGGGGTAATATAAATGATATCAAGTGTAGCTCAAGTGTAGCATTAATACACTTGTGGGTGCAATATGGGGCCGATATCTGAAAATTTTCAAAACCTAAATTTTCGATTTCCAGGCCCTCCTTTTAGGGGCAAGTGTAGCTCACATTAATACACTTGTGGGTGCAATATGGGGCCTCACATTACACTTGATATCTGAAAATTTTCGAAAAACCTAAATTTTCGATTTCCAGGCCCTCCTTTTAGGGAACAAGTGTAGCTCACATTAATACACTTGTGGGTGCAATATGGGGCCGATATCTGAAAATTTTCAAAACCTAAATTTTTCGATTTCAAGGCCCTCCTTTTAGGGGCAAGTGTAGCTCACATTAATACACTTGTGGGTGCAATATGGGGCCGATATCTGAAAATTTTCGAAAAACCTAAATTTTCGATTTCCGAACCCTCCTTTTAGGGGCAAGTGTAGCTCACATTAATACACTTGTGGGTGCAATATGGGGCCGATATCTGAAAATTTTCAAAACCTAAATTTTCGATTTCCAGGCCCTCCTTTTAGGGCAAGTGTAGCTCACATTAATACACTTGTGGGTGCAATATGGGGCCGATATCTGAAAATTTTCGAAAACCTAAATTTTCGATTTCCAGGCCCTCCTTTTAGGGGCAAGTGTAGCTCACATTAATACACTTGTGGGTGCAATATGCCGATATCTGAAAATTTTCGAAAAACCTAAATTTTCGATTTCCAGGCCCTCCTTTTAGGGGCAAGTGTAGCCTTAATACACTTGTGGTGCCTTGGGGCCGATACACTTGTGGAAAACCTAAATTTTCGGCCCTCCTTTTAGGGGCATCTGACATTAATACACTTGTGGGTGCAATATAGGGCTTATATTTTCTGAAAATTTCCAAAAACCTAAATTTTCGATTTCAGCCGGGGCAGCTCACATTAATACACTTGCTCACATTAATACACTTGGGGTGCAATATGGGGCCGATATCTGAAAATTTTGAAAACCAAAATTTTTTTTTGGTTGCATTTTAGGCCGACAATTGTGGGCTGCAAATATTTTTGGCCTAAAAGCCGATTCCGGGCCAAAAAACCTCATTTTTGGGTCCTAAAATGCTCATTTTGGGCCTAAAATGCTTATTTTTTATTTTCGAAACCCATTAATTTTAGGGCTGATTTTGGGGCCTATTTTCGAAAAACCTCATTTTTGGCCCCAGAACCTTTTTGAGCTGATTTCGGGCGTAAAACATTTTTGGCCTAACCGCAACCGCATTCAAGACCCTTGGCCTAAAATATTAATTTTTGGGCTCAGCAACCACATTATTTTGGGTGCCGGATAAAAACCTCATTTTGGCCTTTTTTTTCGGCTGATTTTTGGGCCCGATGAAAAATTTTCGGGTATAAAACCTTATTTTTTGGCGATTTTCGATGGCCTAAAAAGCCAGCATTTTAGCCTGTCCAATTTGGGTAGGCTAAAACCTCATTTTGAGGCCCTAAAGCCCATCCGCATTTTGGGTGATTTTGGGCCCTTAAATATCCTCATTTTAGGCCCTAAAACCTCATTTTTGGCATTATTGGCCTAAAATACTCATTTTGGCCTAGCATTTCGGGCCAAAACCTCAAAGCCTTTTTTGGGTCAAAAAACCGCATTTTTGGCCCTAAAATACCGCATCATTTTGGGTCCTAAAATTCTCAGTTTTGGGGGCCTAAAATACTCATTTTGAGGTCTAAAATGCTCATTTTTGGGCCTAAAATACCGCATTATTTTTGGGCCTAGAAGGCCTACCCCATTTATTGGCCGATTTTGGACCTAAAACAGCATTTTAGGGCTGATTTTGGGCCTAAAAACCTCATTTTGACCCTAAAAACCTCATTTTCGGCCCTAAAAACCTCATTTTGCCCTAAAAGCCCTAAGAACCTCATTTTTGAGCTGATTTCGGGCGTAAAACCTCATTTTTGGCCTAAAAACCGCATTTTGGCCTAAAATACTCATTTTGGGCCTAGTGCAACCGCATTATTGCCTAAAACGGATTTTGGGCCTACCTAGAAACCGCATTTATTGGCCGATTTTGGGCCTAAAACCTCATTTTTGATGCTAGAAACAGCATTTTAGGGCTGATTTTGGACCTAAAAACATCATTTTGATGCTAAAAACAGCATTTAGGGCTGATTTTGGGCCTAAAACCTCATTTTGGGCCGATTTTGGGCCTAAAAACCTCATTTTGGGCCGATTTCAGAAAACCTCATTTTTGCATTTTGGGCCCTAAAACCGCATTTTGGCCCTAAAACCGCATTTTTGGCTTTTAGCCCTAAAAACCTCATTTTGTTGGCCGATTTTGGGCCTAAAACCTGTGCATTTTTGAGCCTAAAATGTGCATTTTGGGCCTAAAAACAACATTTTGGGCTTATTTTGGGCCTAAAATACTTCATTATTGGGCCCAGAAACCGCATTTATTGGCCGGTTATGGCCTATAACCTCATTTTGGCCCTAAAACCGCATTTTATTGGCCGCTTTTGGGCCTAAAACCTCATTTTGAGCCTAAAATGTGCATTTTTGGGCCTAAAACAACATTTTTGGGCTTATTTTGGGCCTAAAATATTCATTATTGGGCCCAGAAACCGCATTTATTGGCCGGTTTTGAGCCCGATAACCTCATTTTTGGGCCTAAAAACCGCATTTATTGGCCGATTTTGGGCCTAAAAACCTCATTTTTGAGCCTAAAAACAGCATTTTTGGCTGAATTTAGCCTAAAAACAGCATTTTTGGCTGAATTTACGCCTAAAAACAGCATTTTTGGCTGAATTTACGCCTAAAAACAGCATTTTTGGCTGATTTTGCGCCTAAGAACGTCATTTTTGGTCCTAAAAACCGCATTATTGGGCCGATTTCGGGCCTAAAAACCTCATCTTTGGGCCGAAAACCGTTTTTTATGTCAGATTTTGATCCTAGAAACGCCTAAAAACTTCATTTATGGGCCTTAAAACCCCATTTTTGGTCCTAAAACCTGCATTTTCGACGATTTTGGGCCTAAAAACCGCATTTTTGCGTCGATTTACTAACTATTAACAGCATTTTTTGGGTCTTCTTTCGCATCAAAATCGCATTTTTTGGGCCTCAAAACAGCATTTTTTTTTTTTTCGCCTAAATACCGCCTTCTCTGGCCTATAATCCGCCTTTCTGGACCGATCTTTCACCAAAAAACTGAATTTTCGCGGCTAAAAATCATCATTTTTGGGCCGATTTTACGTCTAAATCCGAGCTTTTATGGCGATGTTCAGCCTAAAACTCGCCATTTTGGAGAAAATCTGCCCAAAAATGCAGTTTTTAGACGCAAAATTGGCCAAATTTCGGTTTTACCCGCATCTTTGCGCAGATTTCCGTCTAAAATGGCATTTTTGGTCCGATTTTGCACCTAAAAACAGCATTTTTGCATAATATTGTATTATGCCCTTTAGTTCAACATGCGCTTAAATAGCACAATTCTACTCGATTTATTGGTAATTAAAGATAATTTTACCAATAATGGATAGTTTGATGATATTAGATTAGGAAAATTAGGATGAATTTAAAATTAGTGGATTAACTTTTGGTCACTAAGGAAGAGGAATAAGAAATAATGTTCAAGTTGCATAAAAACTAATGTTTAATTGTTGCTTTCGAATGCAACATGGCGAATAACAACACCATAAAACAAACAACGTACATTAATTAATAATAGTAATACATGACAATCACAATGTATTATTGATAAATACTGCAATAAACAATATTTCCACTACACTTTAATTTTAAACAATGGAAATACACCAAGGTATAAAAATTATTTCAAATAACGAAAAACAAGGTTCTGTTCGAAAATATATATCGACTGAAAATTGTTTTTGGAAGAATTTGAAGCAGCAAATCACCTCGATATTTTTTCTAATTAATTAGATTAAGATTGTATACAATATACAGTAGAGAGCGAAAATGGCTAGCTGAAAGTTTGTAGTGTACAAATGCAATAATGGATCAGAACACTGTGTTACTACGCTTAATTTATTAGAAACACAAAGTGGAATCTCTTGTAGACTATTTACACCTCTAAATTACACGATGTCTAAGTGATTTAAGGATATACGTCGAAATTTATATTTCAACATTACTAGAAACAATTACAATCTAGACTAAGATAGAATCGGACATTTAATTATTATAACCATCGCGACAGAAAACACACCAAATTGCTTCCCACATTCCCATAATATTATCACAAAATCAAATTGAAAATGTAAATCACGCTGTGATGCTTTCGCGAAAAACTTACGGTTCTACTTACGGTGTTAGAGGATAGGCCCAAAAACTTTTTCATTTCAACAAACACAATGATTATTATTATCCGATGACGGTTCGGATAATAATTAGACACACATCAAATTTCAGTTTCCGATCAATTTCGGTTTCGGGCCATATCGCCAGGACCCCGAGCAAATCGGCGCAGAAATTACGAATAATTTATTAATTGTACAATTTCTTCACTCCGTCGTATCCAGTATAGCAGCAACTGAAAAATCGAGAACAAACACGAAAAAACCAAAAAAAAAACATGAAAAACTCTCTAACCGTTCCGAATTGAGCGGAAAAAAATCTGCGCCGCGCGCCGCTTTAGAGCTCGTCGTGAACGGAATGTTTGGCGACGAATTCGAAGAGATCTTCGAGTCCCCTCGAACCGTTGTATTCGGAGACTTTCTCACCGTCCTTGTACAGCAGAAGGGTCGGGAAACCGTCGACCTGAAAATATATATATATATATATCGCAGAATGTTAATACAATAAATTTCGTTTGTTCGATATTAAATTTATCGATATATTCTCCGACCGGAATAGAATCTTCAGGTAGAATCACCGAATACGTGACTCCAGAAACGGCCGAATTCCGACAGAGCGAATCTACAGAAGATCCCTACCCTACATTTATAGTATAGATGTATTTATAGTATAGTGTGTGTCTTATATTATATATATATATATATATATATATATATATATATATATAAACGCATTTGTTGTCTGTCTGTCTGTTCCCTTATAGGATAGACAACAAAAAATAACTGAAATTTTATATCGTACATTACAAAATTACATTCAGAATGTTCTTAAACAGGGTTTCGGGAAATAAACCTCTAAAAAAAAAAATATTCGGTCTAAATATTCGGTTTGACTACAAACGATGGGGTCACATTCTGGGGTGATTTCTCCGGGGACGATTTGCAAACAAATCGCTCCGGATCGGAAAGCGGTAAAGTTACGAAGATCGCCCGACAGCCTCGTCGTTCGCGTCTGTCGTCAAATTGTCAACTCTGATGAGCTTCTGTATCCCATTTGACAAAATTTCATCCGGTTCTGCGGCTTTCGAAGGGGCAATTCTGTCGGCGAAACGATGTAGTCGCGAGAAGAATTCACGTCCACGTTCGACCGTTAAAGCGGCTTCCGGCAAGAATACACGAGTCCGTGAACCGCATCGTTAATCACGATGCACAATATCCCCGTCGGTTTTTCAATTCCGTCCCAGACTGCCGATTCGCGAGCTCACGACTCATTCTGAAAGTGGTGCTCTCCGATTACACTGATCTTGAAATATTTCATACACCGAGGTTGTGACAAAATTAATGTGAAAAAGGCGATGCGACATATCGTTCGAGCTACTCACGGGGGTGTCGCGGTAGCGCTAAGGGTGAGGATGTATTCCGTTCAATCGAATAAAAAAAATAATCTTTTCTTTAAACGTTCAGCAAATCGGACAAACGAAAATAACTTAAATAACGGGATTACATCATTGGAGAGCGGTTGCCTGTAAAATATATTGCGTCGACAACTGAGTGTAATCAATTCACCGGCAACAAGCGGCGTTGTACATATTTTTTAAGGAGCGAACAGATCTTGCACGGATAAGATTCTTAGATAAGTAACTATTTGGTCCTTTCTGAAACATTCGGTCATCAAAATTACATTAACCAGTTGAATTTTGTGTGTGTATAAAAAGCTAATATCGGTGAACGAATGAGCGTTTTCGCTTTTTAATTTTCGCAAAGGTGATAATAATAGAATAGTTTACAGTATGTTTCTTATCAACCGATATATTGGTCGACAACTAAGTAATTCGCGAATTCACCAGCGAGTGGCACAGACAAGCCGTAGATGGTTTCGAATGCTGCGTATAAGATACATTCGGCTTCTCAATGTCCCAGTGTTGAGAACTGCGATTTGAATCAATAATGGCCTTTATTGATCATCATCGAATTCCACGGACCTTCCAGGCCCTCGTCCTTTTAATGAAAAATCCCCGAACGAATTTGTCACACACGACACTGCGCGTTCTTTTGCTATCACAGCACATACGAGGCAGCGAGGTATTAACACGTTTGCGAATACGGACGCTCACCCGATTCATTATTTTACTTTTATACACACACACACACACTGGTCGATGTAATTTCGATACGAATATTTCAGAAAGGACCAAATAATAACGTATCGAAGAATCTTATCCGTGCCGAAGATGTTGACTTAAATTGTCGACCCATTTATGAGATAAATAAACTCCCAAAAAACGGTTATAAATCATTAATATACACTGTATAAAGAGCTACTTCATTCACGCGGTCAAACATTTGTAATTTTATCCCGAGTCAAAATTTTGCCGTCCCGTGCTCGATATCTACGCCCGGATCGTTTTCAGGCGAACAAAATTACTTTCACTTAATACGATACCTCTTGATCGTTGCAAAGTTCTTTGTTCGATTCCAGAGTGCAGTCGACTTTGGCGATGTTCACGTCGTATTTGGAGGCGAATTTTTTCCCCAATTCTTCCCAAGTCGGCGCCAATCCTTTACAGTGGCCGCACCTGAAAAAAAAAAAACGTTTACAATTAATAACGGTTCGAAAACGGTTCGGATAAAAAAAAAAAAAATGTGTTCCATCGAGCGATAACTGTATTACAGTTTTTCACATTATGGTGAACATACAAGGTTGGTGTATCACTCTAATTTAAATTTCCATTACGGATTGAACCATTACGGATTTTCTTTTAATTTTCAATAAGACGGTTCGGCATAAATGATTCAAATTATTGCCACTACAATGACGGAAATAGATTCGGTAGTATTGGGACGGCAACTAAGTTATTATCTGTCGTATGTTAAGTCGTTATTCGTATTTTTACGCATCTTCAAACCTGTAGAGTAGTATTGCGAAATGTTTATTGCGCGCCAACTATTCGTTGTGCCGCAAAAAAAAAAAAAATGCACGCCGTAATATAACGGTGAACGCACCCAAAGACGTGAGAAGAATCAGCAATTATTTAGTCGCCAACCCGATATATTACGGTAAGTTGACCGTTCGACTGCTGCGCGGCGCAAAAGCACTGCGAATGCGCTTTTGCGCAGCGAGTTTCATAAAAAAAAATACACGGGACGTGCGGACGTTCGCGACAAAACGTTAAAAGCGTATTTAGACGTGCGAATAACCCTAAAATATCGGAAAAAAAGTGGTATTCGACATAGTCGGAAGAATGGTGCTGAACCCTTATATTTTGTAGTGTTTCCGACACTACCGAAAAAATTTGCGCTCGAAAAATTACCGGAACGCAACTTACGACAGTGTGCAGTGTCTGGCGACAGAAGGAGCGCATTATTTGCGCTCGCCGTAATAAAGGCCTTCGAGCTATTTGTGCGCCCGACAACATTAGTCGTATTTTCGTGCAGTCTTGCCGAAAATTGCTCGGCACTAAAACGGTTAGTTATTAAACCCGGGCGAAAAAGGAAAAGAATTAGATATTATAGAAAACCTGGAAATCTTCAAATATAAGAAAAGAAACATTATAAATGAGAAAATTAATTCCCGGAGTGATGCCATATTTGCCCCTATAATCCTGTTAGAGGATCGCACCCGCCCCAACCATCACACCATCCCCTTCGGACACAATCCGACTCGCACTTTGAAAAACGGATTTACAAAATCCCCCAATAACAATAACAGAACACATATATAAAACGACTGACCGCATTGACCAGATACTACTACAGTACATGTGAGTGACAGTGTGGTGAGGATGCCGCAAAAAACTGACTAACACAGCGCTACTGAAGATGGCGAGAGGCCGAAAAACCGCAGTCTAGCAAAAGACCAAACAGGCAGCGAGGGGAGACCCCTCGCAGACCACAAAAACTGGTATATCAAACGTTGACGACGGTTTTTAAATGGGTTCGAATCGTATTTATTCCGTATAGCGGCCAGAATTCAGTGACGCTGTATAGTCGAATCGGTATAATTGAAAAAAAAAAAAATAAAATATAATTACCAGGGTGCAAAGAACTTGATGAAAGTGATTCCGTTGTTTATCGCCGTCTGAAATGTCTCTCCGGTCAGCGATAGTACGGGGCTTGTCGCCGGTTGGTGGCCGTCGTCCTCCGTCCCCTTCTTCAGCTGGCCAACCTGGCCGGCTGCAACCTCCCCGCCTTCATCCGCCGCCGCCCGCATCGCTCATCATACCCTTCATCTCGGCCACATAATCCGTCAGATCTTCTATCGACCTCTGACCTTGGTATTTATCCACCTGTATACGACAATTGAGTTCATAATTTGTGATCCAAATTGAAATAGTCAACAGATATTATAGCGGGATCGTCGAACGATGTCTCATGTATCGGACCAAACTTAACACTTGGCATATTATCTGAAAGCGACACAGGATATATTTGCGATTTTCAAGTTTATCCGGCTCGAGGATAACGACCGAAATCGAAAAACGATACGCACAGCAATTTCGCCATATACTTACTGATGTCTGGCCGAATTTTTATACGGATAATTAGGTACGAGTTCGCTGAACAATTGGGAAGAATAGAGGTCTACCGGAGTGCCTGAGAAAAAAAACCAATTTGAAAAAAGGTCCAAAATTTGGCGATCCGAGAAAGAGGTCAGTCTCTCATCTCTTCAATCCGATTCCGCGGAAAAGAAATAAAGTTGCGACGTTGATCGTATCGAGAGACATAAAATTATTATTGATCGATTACAACTAATACACCGATCGGTATTCGTCGTATTATAGTATTTTGCTAGAAAACGGCAAAAAGTGGACAAAGCGCTTAGCAATGTACACGATGAATTGTGCACATTTTTTTAAAAATTGCTTACGCAGTGTACAATTCGACGAGGACGTAAAAAATGAGGGTACAAAAAAATTTTTGCACGACACATCGCTACCTGAAATCAGCGCCGTAGAACCGGTGGAAATAATATCGAAACGCGACCCTCCCGGAAGATTATCCGTGGATATGCGCAAATGGATACATTGGAGAAAATTGTCGGTGCCGGGAAGAAAAAATCCACAAAGACAATGTCGCGTGCGCAGCTAAAAAGTCGCGGCGGTAACATGTTTCGTACCTAGCTTCTGGCGTATTCCTCTTCGCGGAGGAAAGCGCTTGATACCGTGCCGTAAAAATCTATTAGCGTTATCGGTTCTACTTGTAGTCGTAAAATAAAATCGCAAAATAAGGGTTCGTTCATTTTTCGATTTACTGCTATCCTTCGAATAACCGGTGTTTCTAGACTTCATCTATAATATAGCACCGGGTGTTAATAGTTAGTGAAATATTAGCGCACGACTTCGAACAACCCTACCGTCTAACTTCAATTGAATTTTGGACTCCACCGTTAAAATTTTCATATTTATATATTCGTAAAATTATTCGTCAAAAACACAAAGACGACTAACTTTGAATTAATTGCAAATAATTTGTCGCATTGTCGACAAACTGAAAGTTTCTGTTTTTCGACAGGTTTTATATTAATAGATCCGACGGCGCGGTTAATTAAAAGATCCACAGACGGTGGCAATTTCTACGACGTTCATTATTTCGCTCGGCCAAAGACGTCGTTGTTCATTCGTTCGACTCTCATAAAATAACTGTTTTTTTCGATTGAATTAGATATAAAAAAAAAAAAAACGATATCGCCAACTCACTTTCTGACCATTTTGAATCCAAAGCAGCGTCGGATACGATTTGATGTCGTACGTTTTACAAGCGTCCCGATTCAACGTGCAGTCAATTTTCGCTATGCTCACGCTGTTGTCGCCTGCCAAATTCGCGACAGATTCCCAAGTCGGTGCCAATCTCTGAAACGGGGAAAAAAAATGAATCATTTTCGAGAAATGACGACAATTGTTTGCGGTTTTTTTAGATATTATGAATTGGTAAATGAGAGAATCGGGATTAACGGTTACATTCGTTACATCAAAGATTGGGCAAAACCTAAGCCCCCGATCCAATAATCAACACTTAATCACAAAGACTTGCAAGTTTTTTATCTCGATAAAAAATCTAATTGTGACTATTAAATAGTACTGTTAAAAATAGGACTATTTAATTGTACTCTGTAAGTGTCACAATTACAAGAATTGTTACAAAAAGAAGACATTGATCAATCTGATGAAGCATAAAATTACCAGGCTTTCAAAGTAATCATCACGTAATACTTACAGAGAGGAAATGTAATATAGGGAAATTTGATATATTTAAATACAAAATTAATATTGTATGTGACAATGGGAAGGTATATACGCCGATAAATATATATCTGCAGACGATTCTTACCGAAGGCCTTAAATTTTTTTTTTTTAAATCGAGCCAAAAATGCGGTTATCGGACCCGAAAATGAGGCTTTTAGGCCCAAAAATTGGCCAAATATGCAGTTTTAAGGCCCAAAACGCCGTTTTATGCGAGAAATCACCTAAAAAACGGTTTTTAGGCCTAAAGTCGACAAAAGAATGCGGTTTTAGGCCTAAAATCGGCCGAAAATGCAGTTTTAAGGCCCAAAATGGGCAATAATGCGGTTTTCAGGTCCAAAAATGGCCCGAAAATGAGGTATACAGGCCTAAAAAAATGAGGCTTTTAGGCCCAAAATTGACCCAAAAATTCGGTTTTCAGGTCCAAAAATGCTGTTTTTAGAAGCGAAAAACTAGGACTAATTGTGGAGCATGAAAATATTTAATTGCCGATAATTAAAACTAAATTAAATTTCCAGTTTTAAGGCCCAAAATGGGCAATAATGCGGTTTTCAGGTCCAAAACCGGGCCAAAAATGAGGTATAGAGGCCTAAAAAATGAGGCTTTCAGGCCCAAAATTTACCCGAAAATGCGGTTTTCAGGTCCAAATGTTGTTTTTAGGAGCGAAAAACTAGGACTAATTGTGGAGCATGAAAATATTTAATCGCCGATAATTAAAACTAAGAAAATTACCTGGCAGTGACCGCACCAAGGGGCGTAAAATTTAACGAAATGGTTCCCGGTCGATAAACGTTGTTTGTAATTTTCATCAGTCAATTCCAACAGACCGTTGTCTTCCGACGTTTTGTCCGCAGATTCGTCTCCCTTCTGTAAAAATTGTAAAACAGAACCCATTTAAATTCCGATCGAATACGCTATTACAAATTGAATTTGTCGTAAAATCGTAAAATCTCTCTTACGATGACGCTTGTGCCCAACTGTTCCTCTAAGAAGCTGAGCAGAGACGGAAGATCTCGAGTTCCACGAAATTTCACCGATTCTTTGCGGTCCAATCCGAAGAATTTAAGTCTATAAATTTTATTTTAAAAGACGAATTAATAAACGTATCGCACAAGTTTGTTGATTTCAAATTTGTTCATACATCATTCATTTCATATTTAGTCGAGCAAAGTTTATTTTCAAATTCTAAACATTCAGCGTCTTGATTTCACTAGTTTTGTACTATTTTAACGATTTAAATAATAAAATTTTATCACTCATAAAATATCGTAGATAAAAATGATGTGTTGTCCACCTCGTTAAATGTTTAGGAAGAAAATAAAATTCGCAGGAAACGTTACGACTGATTAATTTATCGAGTATATACTATGCAGTTTTAAGGCCCAAAATAATGGACAATAATGCGGTTTTCATGTCCAAAAACTGACCCAAAATGAGGTATAGAGGCCTGAAAAAATGAGGCTTTTAGGCCCAAAATTGACCCGAAAATTCGTTTCTTGGGGCTAAAAACACCGTCTTTAGCCGCAAATCGGCTAAAAAATGTGGTTTCTACGCCCAAAATTGGCCCAAAAATGCGGTTTTCAGGTCCAAAAATGCTGTTTTTAGGAGCGAAAAACTAGGACTAATTGTGGAGCATGAAAATATTTAATTGCCGATAATTAAAACTAAATTAAATTTCCAGTTTTAAGGCCCAAAATAATGGGCAATAATGCGGTTTTCAGGTCCAAAACCGGGCCAAAAATGAGGTATAGAGGCCTGAACAAAAATGAGGCTTTTAGGCCCAAAATTGGCCCAAAATGCCGTTTTCGGGTCTAAAAATGCTGTTTTAAATAATAAAATTTTATCGCAGTACGTAAACCTTTTTCTCTCTCAACGAGTCATTTCCTGAGCACTCTCTCAATGACAAGATAAAAAATGATGTGTTGTCCGCCTCGTTAAATGTTTAGGAAGAAAATAAAATTCGCAGGAAACGTTACGACTGATTAATTTATCGAGTATATATTATGCAGTTTTAAGGCCCAAAATAATGGACAATAATGCGGTTTTCAGGTCCAAAACCGGGCCAAAAATGAGGTATAGAGGCCTGAAAAAATGAGGCTTTTAGGCCCAAAATTGGCCCAAAAATGCCGTTTTCGGGTCTAAAAATGCTGTTTTAAATAATAAAATTTTATCGCAGTACGTAAACCTTTTTCTCTCTCAACGAGTCATTTCCTGAGCACTCTCTCAACGACAAGACAAAAATATGTTGTCCGCCTCGTTAAAAGTTTAGGAAGAAAATAAAATTCGCAGGAAACGTTACGACTGATTAATTTATCGAGTATATACTACGTATTGATAATTATGCGGGGAATAGTTCCGGTATGATTATGTCGTACCCGATGTCGGTGGCGAAATTAAGCGACTCTTTGTGACGTAGAATAATTATAAAAAAAAAAAAACGTACGTAGGATATCCCGTTACATCCTGTTCGGAGCATAGGGCCGTATCCGAGGTGCAGTCGACTTTAGCGACAGTCACCTCGCTTTTATTCTCCTCGTTCAACAATTGGGCGAGTTCTTCCCAAGTCGGGTGCAATCTCTTGCAGTGAGTACACCTGTAAAAAAGGGGCGTAAACTGTAGTATATTTATTTACTTATATTCGTCCGACGACCGGAAAGCGACGATAAAAATTTAAATTAAATTCATTTTCCGTACAGAACCGAGATTTATTTGCTAGCGACAAAATTTGTTAGTCCGATAGAATCTAGAATTATTACAAGTAAGTAAAGAAAGATACATCGTATTGTAGCGGAGCTTCCTCGGAATTCAGCGACATTCGGAGGATTAGATTATTCCGTTAACGAACGTTACGTTTCGTTACAGAAAACGTATCCGCAGATTGTTTTAAAGCGGCGGGTTGTACCGAAAGTTCGCGCCGATTATGAAGGAAAATTGAAATTTAAATTTATACGGCGACATATCTTTCTCCTCGAAAATTCCGTCCGCGGAACCAGTCGGGTTTTTTTAGGCGAAAAATTTCCAAAATCGGTCTTTATCTCGACCAGAGTCGAAATATTTTTCAATCGGGGGAATTTCGCCGATCGGGTAATAGGTCGAAATCCGAGGGCCACAATTCGATGATTCTGGGACGTTTTTGTTCGATCGCTTCGGTCTTCGATTCGTCTAATCTCGCAGCGATAATTTATCGGATTTATTGTCTCGTCGTTCGGTAAAAGCTCGTAATAGGAGACGATACCTTTCCAATCCCACAGGACACACAGAGAGCGTTGCCTTCTTCGGACGATGACCTCGGCTATTTGGGACAGTTAAAGGTGTTTTATCGCACTTTCCCCGCCGAAACCTTTTTTACGATCGACTTTTTTTTTATAAATTATCCATTTTTCATCCCCCAACCCCCCGTCGCTAATCGCTTCGGAAACGGACAAGTGCAAAGTGCGCAAGTGAATGTAGCTTAAGTTCTCGGGGTTTTTATTGTATATTTTCCCTGTTTATCAATAACAAATTGTTAAATATTCATGACCGATGTACCTTAATATTTAAGTATATATATGTAGTAAGGCCGATAGGCCGGTATGCATGTAGGAATCACCGTTTGTATATTGTCCCATCGATGTATATTATATGTATTTAATGAAATTGTTTGAAATTTGGCAAATTCGCTTCGGAAACGGTGCGTCTCCTCGTTGCGTAAAGCGAGTCGCGAATTATCCGTTAAATCGTGGCGCAACCCCGTACAGCCGAGCTTAACGATATAAGTCGTCGATCGTCAATTTCAATTTATTTAGCGTTGTACAGAGCGTCGATTATTTTCGATTACCGTAACGAAAAATCACCGGCTAAAAACACCGAGCAAACTTCGGAATTTTCGCTTTTTACGGAAATAAGTAAAGCGTTAAAAATGCCTACAACTAGCTTCGTTCGCTACCGTATATTCTAAGGCGTATAGAGCCGAGAAAAATTAACGTATCGTAACCAAAATTTTTTCCCGAATATACCCAAAGTACCGACTTTTAGAATATGTAGCGTTATTTAACCCGTCGCCCACACTTTTTATTCGACAATATCGCTCAGAAACACACCTTTTTTTTTCAATTGTTTACGACCGCCGGATGATATCGATTGTAACTTGTATATTCGTAAGTGAAAATTATCACATTTGGCGACAGTTTTGCAAAAACTATGGCTATAGCGACGTATATATTGGCACAAACGTTATTTGCTTTCGTCGTGTCATTTCACACTGACGCTGTTCTTTATCTATCGATTGAAATGTGCACGACGGCTATAGCCGTAGTCGTTCGCCTACGTATCGGCAAATATCGGACGGCTATAACCGTCGTTTGCTCGTCGTGTCATTTCGCACTGACGCTGTTCTTTATTTATCGATTGAAATGTGCACGACGCCTATAGCCGTAGTCGTTTGCCTACGTATCGGCAAATATCGGACGGCTATAACCGTCGTTTGCTCGTCGTGTCATTTCGCGCTGACGCCGTTCTTCATTTATCGATTGAAATGTGCACGACGCCTATAGCCGTAGTCGTTCGCCTACGTATCGGACGGCTATAGCCGTCATTTACGGCGACGGTGTATTAATTTTCGCACCTTTCGCACATCGACAACTACGGAACGGAGCCGTTTAAAATAATTTTCGGTTTTTAACGTAGCGACGAAAAAGAAATCGTAAAAAAAAAACTAACGATAGGATATTTCGCTTTCGGTGGCGGGTTCGCGGATCGTTCGACGCTCTCGATAACAGAGGAAAATCCTCGAGGTTCGAGCGACTCCGATTTCGAATTCGTACTTATATCGGCGATACGGCGAATAAAAGAAAAAAAAAATTTGCGAAAATTTTTAGCGGTATCGAAACGGTAGTAGCGACGAATTAGAATTCGAAGTTTTATAGCGTTTAAACATAATTTAAATAGTATCGCTTAGCCGTGCGATAACGCTGACAATATCGAACCGAACAACGAATCCGATTCCGACGATATATTTATTTCCCGTTATACGACGATCTGAAAGCGATGGATATTTCGCGGAATCGGACGATATTCCGTCTCCGACTGATTTCGATATTTCGCCTCGAATTGATTTTCGTTTCGATTTATACTCTACGGATACATCTATTGATTCCGTAATAAAAGATAAGATATATCCCGTACCGGTTGCTGGTATATTATGAATGGGGGAAAAAACTTTGAGTGCAAAAGGTTAATTCGACTCGTGAATAGTATTAAATAAATAAATTGAAATTATACCAGGGGGCGTAGAACATGACGAAATGGTTGTTTTTGGCGATTTCGGTCGGGAAATTTTCGACCGTGTACCGTTTCGATTTTTCCGTCCTGTCCCCTTCGGAAAATACCGATTGGGCTGTCGACAAAACGATCAGAAGTCGGGCCGTCCACGAAACAATTGCCGAAAACATTGCAGCGTTTTGTTTCGAAAAGAGAAGAAAGAAAAAGAAAAACTGAATTCAATAAAGCGACCGGACGAAAAAGCGTTCCACTGGAAAAGCGTCACATCTGATTTTTGGCGACGGTGAAAACATTTAAAACTGGACGGTGCCTCCTCGATCGCAGAACGAATATCGCCAGATGATACACTAATGTTCGGAAAAATAAAAATAAAAATTTATCTATTCTACCGACTAAAATCTATTTATAATAGCGGTACCGGACTGAATTGAATTTATTTTCAAAACACTCAAAGTACAATCAACTGTATTTCCTAAGAAAAAAATTTGTATTGGCGTTATGAAATTAATCGAAATATTTCCGCGATAAAATTCGCGAACGCATTTTTTTATTTTTAGAATTATTATTATTATTATTATTATTATTGAGATCTTGAAATCGATATTGATAAAATTTGTCGCCCTCGCACAACTCGATCCGGTCGAACGGAACAGATTCTTTGGTTTCAGTACAAGATTTCGCCCGATAAGAAACTGGGCCGCAAACTAAAATTATAATGAAAACCAGATGATACGGAAAAATAGAATAAAAATTTATTTATTCTACCGACTAAATCTATTTATAATAGCGGTACTGGACTGAATTGAATTTATTTTCAATTCACTCAACGTATAATCAACTTTATTTCCTAAGAAAAAAAATTTGTATTAGCGTTATGAAATTAATCGAAATATTTCCAGACTAAAATTCGCGAACGCATTTTTTTATATTTGAATTATTATTATTATTATTATTGTAATTGAGATAAAATTTGTCGCCCTCGCACAACTCGATCCGGTCGAACGGAAGATATTCGTTCGTTTCAGTAGAAGATTTCACCCGTTAAGAAATTGGGCCCGAACTAAAATTATAATGAAAAATTTCGATTTTTTAACGAAATAAAAAAAAAAAATTGTACAGGTTCGATTGGAAATACAAAAATATTGATATCCGTAATTGAGGCCGTACCGAGAGAAAGTAATTAAGAAAAATTACTTTCGAGTATGTTATCCGGCATTAGAGTGTATCGGATTAGAATTTATATTAGATATATCTGAAAAAAAATATTTGTTGCCCCCCCGCACGCTCGATACGGTCATTCGACGAACGGATCATTCGGCCTTAGGAAGAGATTCGTTCGTTTCAGTAGGAGATTTTGAAACAAATTATTCGACTTGAATAATTTCATTCGAAATGAAAAATTTCGATTTTTCAACGAAATAAAATTATCGAATATTGTGAAAATTGTACGGGTTCAATTGGAAATAACAAAAATATTGATCTCCTCATTGCAACGCCATCTTGATAGTGACACGCGGCCCGAAATACTGATCAGCTGACTGGCCCGGTCTCCACCGACGATTGATGTCAATATTATGTTTAATTCGCGTCGATCAATAACTAATTGCCGGGCTTTTATTGATTTGAAAATTTTTCTTCACCCAACAATTGATCAATCCGTATTGGGGGTCCGATTCGGTGTGGGGCGTTTGTACGGTTTTTTATGTTTTTAAAACGGCCCGTCCGCCTACCGACCGAATTCACTGCAGGTATGATATTTTCGGTGTAAATTTTTTTTTTTTTAAATCGTCCGTAATGTCCAGGATCGGAAACAGGGTGCTTTTGGGCTACGAAGACGAGCCGATAACGGAGAAATACAGGAGTCAGATCGATTATACGACTAACAAAATTGGAGGAAAACCCGTAAGTTCATTTTCATTTTTTTTTTCTCTAACATTGTCTTATTTTTATTGGTGTAAATAATAGAGAATATCGTAGGTTCGTGTCGTGTTTCTGTCTCGTTGCCGGTCGAGGTTTCGGCCTTCTCGCCGTCTTCAGTAGCGCCGTCGTCAGTCACTGACTGACGCTACTGAAGACGGCGAGCGGCGAAAACCCCTCGGTCTAGCGAAAGACCGAACCGGCGAGAGAGGAAGCGGAAGCTGGCGCCCGCCAAAAGCGGGTCTATTAAACCAATAAAATTGTTAACGAGTTGTTATTTATTTTCCATGAATTGGCGGGCGGCGCGACGGCCGTCCGCGATGCAAACTGTGCGGTCTCAATATACCGCTGGTCGTCAGATATCGGCGCGCTCGAAATTCCCAGCACCACAGGGCGCTCTACATTTCGCCTGTATAAATCCGAATTGTTGGAATCAGAGCGGGAGGTGAGCGGCCCGATTATTCGAATAATTTCGCGAATCGCGGTATATTGACTCGGTTCGTTATATTACCGAGTCGTAGAAATTTAATTTCGTTCCTACAATTATAAAAAAAAAACTGAAATTTTCCGGCGTTTTAAAGCGCGTCGTAATACATTTTTAACGTTTTAACTCTTTTTAATTGAATTTTCAATGAGAAAAACGTTACTTCGCCCGTCGACATTGCTCATGGCGTCGTACAGTAGCGAAATATTTTTTCAAAAGTTGCCGAGACTTTCAGAAAAAAAAATACCGTAAGTTCGCGGTGTTTCTCTGTCTCCTCGTTGCGGTTCGGTCTTTTGCCGGACCTCGGTTTGTCGGCCGCTCGCCATCTTCAGTAGTCGCTGTCAGTCACTGTCGGCACATTGGATGTTTTTCGGCCATCCTCACCGCCCACCATCACTGTGTCACTTGTACGGCGAATTAATCTTTCCGTTTATGATTTCGTTTTTTCTTGCATTCGAACATTTCTAATTTTTCAATTATGTCCATTTCTTGCCCAGGTGCAACAACCTAAGTGACCACGTCGATATTGCGAGAGGAGACAGAAACGCCGCGAAACGGGTTATATTAAATAAAGTAATGAAAAAAATGTCGGTAAACTGAACGTTTATTGTTCGTTCCAGTTGGATATGTCTGAGAAGCCAAACTCTTGAAATGAACTCCGATATAAAACGGCAGGGCGGGAACAACTGTTGGTTGTGAGGAGAACAACACGAATGGTGTTGGTGGCGGCGCCTGGGGACGGCGAGGAGAGCGGTAGCGTTATAGCCGATGGTGATGGGAGGAGGGAGGAGGAGGCAGTGGCGGTGGTGGAGGTGGAGGAGGCGGTGTAGTTGGGACGGCGACTATGACCAGCTCAGGAGAGATCAACAGGATGTTGACCCGATGAGCATAGTCGACAAGAATACGCCAGCGGGGCGGCGCTGGGCGGTGGGGGGCGGAGGGCTGCGCTCTGGCCAATATGCCGGCGGCGACAGCCATCATAGAGGGCGACGAAGGGGAAGTCGTCTGCATCGACACGCCGACGCTGCCTCAAGTCAATATCGTCTCTCTGCTCGAAGAGGCCGCTCCTCTTCCCCAGGTAATATTCTATAGTTTTTTTTTCTGCCGATTTATTTCGGCGGCTCACCGTGCACCCAAATGTCATCTCTTAAGTTAGTCGTAAGTATAGTCGCATTCCCCTTAACATAATCTAGAGGTCCTTGAGTTTATGCCAGGCGCATTATCCGCGGTTTGACCGGCGCCCGGCGTGAATACGTTCTATACAGTAACACAATTTTATTATCGAAAAAAATGTACAATATCAATATTTACTAATTTGATATCACTGTGTGTGTGTGGTCTGCGACGGGTCGGAATATACTGTAGGTTTCTTGATGTTTCTGTCTCCTCTCTCTCGCCGCCGCCTCTTTTTGGTCTTTCGCTCCGGTCGGTTTTGCGGCCGTTCGCCGTCTTCATACACAGCGCCTACTGAAGATGGCGCGATCGGCAACGAAACGGGGCCTAGCAAGACCGAACAGAAGCGGCGGGAGATAGAGGAGGCGGAAATCAGCGAACCTCTGATATCATAAAGTTATCGCACCACGAACATCCGCGAACCCGCGAACCTACGGTATCATTAAAGTTATCGCAGTTATTGCTTGCGGTTTGGTCTTTCGCCAACCAAAGACCAAACCGGCGGCGAAGGAGACATCACGAACCTACAGTATCAATATTTACACTAATTATGTACTTTTTTTATCTATTTGCTGGGTCGCGGTCGCCAATCGTCCGTTGCGCGAAAGGTGCCGATCTCCGATTTGGAATTCGTCTCATCGTTCATAAGCGTCGGCGAAGAAGAGATAACGGAAGCGATCAGTCCGACCAGTATGGAACACGTTCGCGATCTTCTGAAAGAGTACCAGATGAAGAAGCGGCGGCGGCGTATTCGCGGATTGAACGCGGAGGAGCGGCGGCGGCGGGCGAGGCGGAGGCGGAGGCGGAGAACCAGAAAATTATGAAAAAAGTCTGCCCGCCCACGGCGATAAACTGTTCCACCAATTCTTGTCCAGGATACAGGCGAATCCCGGCCAATTGCTCAGGTAATTAATTTAATATACCGCCTGTTTTTTGCGGTCTGCGAGAGTTCGGAATACTGTAGTACGTTCGTGACGGGTTTCTGTCTCCTCTCTCTCTCTCTCTCTCTCTCTCTCTCTCTCTCTCTCTCTCTCTCTCTCTCTCTCTCTCTCTCTCTCTCTCTCTCTCTCTCTCTCTCTCTCTCTCTCCCATCTCTCTCTCTCTCTCTCCCTCTCTCTCTCTCCTCTCTCTCTCTCCTCCTCTCTCTCTCCTCTCTCTCTCTCTCTCTCTCTCTCTCTCTCTCGTAGCGGACGTCATAAACTCGGACGATATGATATGAACATCGAAAACATCGTTAAAGTTAATTCGATATCACCTGTGTTTGTGTGGTCTGCGAGGGATGGAATATACTACTGTGTAGGTTCGATGTTTCTGTCTCTCCTCTGCTCTGTTTGGTCTTTTGTTAGACCGGTTTTCGGCCAGCTCTCCGTCTTCATACACGCCTACTGAAGATGGCGGCGGTGAAAAACCGTGTCTAGCAAAAGACCAAACAGAGGCGGCGAGAGAGAGGAGACAAACATCACTTAACCTACGGTAAAAAAGTTATAAGCGACTAAAAGGAAAAGAATATATGTAGAAAACCTGGAAATCTTCAAGCGTTAGAAAAACAACACCCAAACCACCCCCTTCCGGCGATCCGACTTCATACTTAGAAAACGGATTAATAAAATCCGAAGACAAATATAAGGCCCCCAATAACAATAACAGAACGCATATATATATTTGATATACCTGTGTTTTGTGGTCTGCGACGGGTTGGAATATACTGTAGGTTCGTGATGTTTCTGTCTCTTGTTAGGTCTTTTGCTAGACAGGTTTGTCGGCCGTTTCGCCATCCGAGCCAATGGCGAGCGGCCGAAACCGGTCTAGCAAAAGACCTAACAGGCGGCGAGAGGAGACAGAAACATCACGAACCTACAGCATATATATATATATATATATATATAAATGACTGACATACTGACACTGAAGTACGCGTGAAAAAGTGAAAAAATTGCTCGGCACTAAAACGGTTAGTTATTAAACCCGGGCGAAAAAGGAAAAGAATTAGATATTATAGAAAACCTGGAAATTTTGAGATATAAGAAAAGCAACATTATAAATGAGAAAATTAATTCCCGGAGTGATGCCATATTTGCCCCTATAATCCTGTTAGAGGATCACACCATCCCCTTCCAACAATCTGACTCGCACTTTGAAAAACGGATTTACAAAATCCCCCAATAACAATAACAGAACACATATATATATATAAACGACTGACCGTACTGACCAGACACTACTACAGTACATGTGAAAGTGACAGTCGGGCGGTGAGGATGACGCAAAAAACTGACTGTTAACACAGTGACTACTGAAGATGGCGGCCGACAAACGACGAAATCGGCGAGAGAGAGAGGAGACAGAAATGTCGCGAACCTACGGTATACGGAAATGCGCCAGAACGCCAAGGTGTTCACACACCCCTCCCCCTCTTCCTCGTTCGGCAGGTACGGCGGCAGGCCTCTGTTCCTCTATCCGATACATCAGCAGGAATTGCCGAAACTGTGCACGTACTGCGGCGGCGAGCTCGTCTTCGAAATTCAAATACTGCCGGCGCTGATAGCGAAATTGCGCGTCTGCGGATCGGATCGGAGCGGCCACCTCGAATACGGCACCGTGCTGCTCTACACGTGCCAGGCGTCGTGTTGGCACCCGGCCGACACTTTCCGGGAGGAACATCTCGTCGTACAGGCGGAGAAGATATTGTGAGCCGATCTACACCCCCAACCCCCGGTACCTTCTCCTTTTTCTATTCCACTTCGCCGTCTCTCCGATACTTCGATAATCGGAAGAAAAAGAAAAACTCGACTTATAGCGTATCATCGCGCCTAGATAATTTACCAACGAACCCGAACCTTTGTCGTTAGATTATTCGGTTCGTCCCTTACCAATTTTTACCGATTATTTTCGACATTCGTAAAAAAAAAGACTAGACTGGCAGAATGTTTCAATATTTATTTCGCTTCGTAGACCGTTTAAAATTAAAACTGTCCGGAGAACTATTTCCGTAGTCAATACGTAGAAACGACGTTTACATTTTCGAATCTTTAGATTAAAAAAAAAAAAAATAAAGAAATATTTTTTGCAGCTGTCGCGAAACTGGCGATGATGACTGAAAAGTATTATTCGAAAAGAAAAAAAAAAAAAATGAAATTGTATCCCCCCACTTTATCGAGTGTGTGAAAAGTTTGCGGACGATTTTCGACGAAAATTAAATTTATTACGAAACACGATAAAATTTGATACTCTGCACTATTGAAAAAAAAAACAAAAACGATGTTTCAATTAAATTTTATGCAATCGCTTTGATACAAAATTCTTCGCTGAATTATTAATTCTTCGACGCTCGCTATCCTAACGGAAATTGGTAAAAATTATATTGGACGAAAATTCTCTTATACTTACGTATAATTTTCGACCGAAATAATTCGTATTTTACGCACGCGCTATATTCTGTCAGTTTTCCTTAATCCAAAAATTTAACACAGTTCCGATCTCTATTAGATTTTTTAGTTTTCTTCGTATTTGTACGACGGGTAAAATACATTGTAAGCGTAAGCGACGCTACGCAAATTTTATCGATATTTTTTTAGCGACGTTTTGGCATTTATTGAGTTAAATTTACGGCCTTCGTACCCAATCAATAAATTTTATGGTCTTCTTCGTTTTATTTCTACGTCAGACGCAATAGTATTTCGAGGACTTAGTTTCTGAAAGTTTTTTTCGTTCATCTTTTTTACGATCCGATTTTTTTTTTTTTTTTTTTTATTCATCGCAGTCAATGAAAGTGAAATAGAGTGCTGAAAAGAAAATGTCTTACAATGTAACGTTAACGTTGAGTAATTTAAAAGGAGGATTTATTCGATAATAGTTAATTTCGATAATTTCTATGAATTTTATATCATCCCCTATTCGGCTGGCCGGACAATTTAGCACTCATTGAATAGTTAAATAGCGCATTTTTTAGGCGTAATTATTGTAAAATAAAACCCCGTCGAGTGTTTACCGTAAATGAATCTTGAAATAAAATCGAAGCGCCGTAATATAGACGACGGTTTTTTTTTGTTATTTTTAAAATATACCGTTAAATATAACGTATTCTGTCGGAAAAATTGTTTAAAAACGTCCACCGTCCAGTAGGACTTTCGACTGCTGTCAATAATTATTATTTGTATTTCGTAAATTTTCGAATACAACCTCTCCCGTAAAATAGGAATTTTTATTGTTGAAAAAATGATAAAACAAATTGTTTAATCGCGTTACCGATATTAACAATCGGTGTATAAACCTGGTTTTAAATGTCATACAAAAAAAAAAAAATAAAATAAAAACTAGATAAGTATATTTGACTTAACGACTGATTATTGAATTGAAATTTGCTCCATATTTTGATGTATATCATATGCATCTCTATTCGTTATGGAATTTTAAAAGTTTTATAACGACAATTCGACAATTCGAAAAAAAAAAACGTCCTCCATTCGATGTTAATCCCGTTGCCAATTTTTATTGACTACCTCAAAAATATATGAAAAAAAAAAGAAAAAAAAGTGAATCGTTCGGTTAACGATTTATGGAGGAATTAAAAGTGTAATTTCGTGTAATAATACGTGAATTGGTGTTGTCGTTGTTAAAATCTCACCCGGGCTCCGATTGTTAGCGGTTTAAATATTTCTTTGTAATCGTTTCAAATTTATAAATTGTACTAACGACTACGTGTTAATCATTTATGACTATAAATATTGTTCGAGTCGGAATTACCGAGTCCTATTTTGTTGTGTAATTATTTGTTTTAAATTTAAGTACAATTTTCGATAGTTGATTGATAATTTGTGTGTGTGTGTGTGTGTATAATAACAGATTGAATTCGTTTTTATCGTTATTTTTTTAATTGTATCCGTTAGGGTTGTACAGAATATTTTTTGCGATATCCAATATTCGTTTTAATATCGAATCCTTTTCAGACGAGTCTGATTATTACGATATTCGTATTTAACATATCAATTAGAATTATTTTCAACATTAATTTGAATAACTAATGTATTAGTGAATCTAATCGAGTACCTAGCTGTACATGTATTTGTATTTTTAATGTATCGTAGTTTGACTTCTGTCGAAGATTTTGTGTCCCGTAAACGATTGTTGAGACGACGTTAAGTGAAAAATTACAAAGTATAAATTTGGCCTAAGGTTAATTTAATAATTAAATGGATTTTTTTTTTTTCGTTCAAAACAGAAGATTCGTTTCTTTACATTCGAGCATATTTATGTTAACGGTAATGTTTTAAAATTGTTGTACTACACAAAGGCAAACGAGTTTTTTTTTTTAATAAAATTATATATTTTTTTTATTGCAATTCCAAGAGATGCGACGAGGTTCTTCCTCAATGATGGACTAAAAATCCAATCTTGTATATTTATGTATTTATGCTGAATTTTTTCGAATCTGTAATAAAATTTCGATTTAACAAACAAATTTCATACACAACTTTCGTAAACGAAGTTAAAATTTTTGTGCCGGTCGAATAGGCGATGTAATGTACCGCTCTATATTGTTATTAATATTCATTTAAAAACATTAATTTGTATAATTTAAATTTGTGTCTATATATACAATACAAACGACGATTTTATCCAATACTATATTTATATTTACGACATATTTCTTTTAACTTACTTGAACTTCGTTGTTAGTTTTTCACGAACGATGTGTTTGAACGGATCAGAAAATATCTTTGTAAAATTAGACATATCGATTTGCCCGGATTAAAAAAAAAATTAAATTAAATTTTCAGCGGCCCCCTTTTCTGAAAGTCTCTTAAATTTGAATGTTAAATTTTGTTTGTTATTTCTATAGAATTATCGAAAAAAAAAACTATTAATTGTTTATTCGTTGTGTAATATAAGTGTAAATTAGGTGAGAAAATTACAGAAAAAGAAAAAAAAAATTGATGTCTATAATACAGTTTTAGTCTTCTGAAATTAATACATACTGTATTGAGTTGAATATTACTTTTATTTTTATTTTTTTTTTCCAAAAAAAAATTAAATTTCAATACCCGATAATTAATTTGAATTTCGATAGACGCGTTAGAGCGCTAGAGAGAGAAAAAAATAAAATAAATAAAATAAATGAAATATATTCGATGTGATAGCTGAATTTTTTATTCGGACGCGAAGCCGTATTTTAAATTTTAGACTAAACGAATAAATATAAAATAATTATTTCTGAAAATATTTTTAGAAAAAGTATGGTTATATCTTGCTACAAAATTTTTAGATGTTTGATTGAATAAATAAATGAAATTCCCAATTATCAGCGTTTTATTTATTGGCGAACGTCCTTTAATAAATTGATTGGTTTTTGGAAAAACTTCATTTTATATATATATATATATATATATATATATATATATATATATATATAAGATGTAAGTTTTTTTTTAATTGTAAATAATTACCTGCACCACTGCATTATGTTCCGCATATCTTTTGACTCTTATAGTACTGCTTTTTGAATAAATTGTAGTATTTCTAAAATTTATAGTTGGGCGTATAAAAGCTTGTTCGGGAAGTGGTTGTATAAATACGACAATTAATTTATATTAAAATTAATACAGGACCCCGCAAATTAATGGCGGTCAAAGGCGGTATTTCGTTCATTCCGAAAGTTGAATTTAACATAATTCTAACTGTGTACCGTTAAAGGGTGGGGTGGGGGGTTTCAGAATGGTTTTAGGAAGTTTTAAAAAAAATGTAACCGATGGCCATTCAATTTTGAAGAGTGTTGGCATTTTTAAAAATTTATTTATGTCAGGATAAACAAAATGAATATAACGAAATGATGGAGAGTAACATGACTCATGACTGATGGCGTGGTCATAAAACCCCAGTATTATTAATATAATATTAACTGTACCGGATAGGCGTAAAAAAAAAATAAATTTCCCCGATTGTCGGTCAGGGGAAAAAAAATATTTAAAAAATTTTATACTTTTTCTCCATTCTGATTCTGAAAATGGAATTTTGTCTTGGGAGGAGCTTTAGGGGCCCGATATCTCAGTCGAATTTTCAAATCCGGCCGGACGCCCGGAAATCTTCCCCAATTGTATCTCTGGGCGATGCCGGGGGCGGCGGAGGCGGTGGCGCCGGCAATATCCTCCCACCGGCCCCCCCCCACACGGGCTTTAGCGGACAATTTCTTGCGGCGGGGGTGGGGGTGGAGGGTTGCAGTGCGGACGGACTGGGACACGGGTACGACCTCGCCCAAATTTTAAACGGGGTATATACCGGGGCCGCAACGGAGGGCCCTCCACCCCTTTCGGCGGGAACACCTCTCGGCTGCCGCAAAATCGATATGGGGATAATTTTAAGCGGCGTACATAAAAATATTAATAGCGGGGGTGGGTGGGTGGAGGGGAGGTCGGTGGGCCGCGGCGGGCGGTCGATAGGGGCAGGGGCGGGGCGGAGGATTTTCGCGATTAGGAACGCGGCGATTATCGGGGAGGGTGGTTGGCTGCGGGGGAACAGAGTCTTACACGGGCAATAATTAGGGCGTAAAAAGAAGGGGTATATAACGAGTAAAGAGGGGTGGTGGGTGGATGGTGGGGGAAGGAGCGCGGCGGTGGCTGTGGCGGCGGCGGTGGTGGGGATGGGGGCGGCGGTGGTGGGGGCGGTGTCGGGTGGGGCAGGCGGGCCCGGCAGTACCGGAGTAGACATGGTGGAGGTAACGTGTCAGAGGGCAAGAGAGGTCAGAGGGAGTAGCGGAGGGTGGATAGAAAAGTGAAGCGCTGTGGTCCAGATGCGGTAGAAGAGCGGAGAGGGGGCGGAGCATGGCCCAACCGGCCCCTAGCGGTGGCACGACGGGAGGCGGCGGCGGCGGTGGAGGCGGCGGCGGCGGCGGCGGTGGCGGCGGCGGCGGCGGGGCGGCTGCGGCGGCGGCGGCGGCGGCGGCGGCGGCGGGGCGGTCCACAGGCCGGGGCGGGAGCGGGCTCGGCCTCGGCCAGCCGCCTCCGGCCGCCCCGGCGCCCCCGGCCCCCGCCCAACAGCCACAACCCACCTCCTCGCACAGCTTCGCCAAGAAGACCTTCCACAAGCCCACCTACTGTCACCACTGCACAGACATGCTATGGGGCCTACTTCAACAGGGCTACATATGCGAAGGTCAGTCACTAAATCGATCCCCGGGCTACGTCCCCGCCCTGATAAATATAATAAAAACCCGAGAAATAGAGAGGAGGAGGAGGATGAGGGGAGCGGCTTGTCGCCCTCTCCCCCGCCCCCGGGGGGCCGTTCTATACGTCGATCGGTTAATCGAGCGGTCGGGAGATAAGGGGCGGCGGGGCGCGATAACGCCCGTTTCTGGGGCCGCCGTCCATCCGGGAGGCCCCGGCTGCGGGCCGGGGACGGGGGCGGGGCGGGGGCGGGTAGCGGCGGCGGCATCGATCGGCCGCTGTGCGGGCCCGCCCGGGCCGCCTCCCCGCCCTCTCTCTCTCTCTCTGTGTCCGCCGGCCCCGCCCCGTACAACCCCGTCTTTCTTTTCGCTCTCTCCCCAAGCGGCCATATTGCGCAATAATACCGGGTGTTTTGTGGCCGCCCCCCCTCCCCCCCCCGGGCCGTACCGAAGAGTATTCGGGGGGGCCCGGGAAAACGCTATCGATTTGATCCGTGTAAAAAGAACTAGCCGCAGGAGGTTCTACCGCCACGGGCACGTAGTCTTGGAGTGGGGGGGGGGGACAACAACATTATCCTCTCGTAAAAGGGCCTGGAGGATGCGGCGGGCCCTTTTGCCCTGTACCGATACCCGATAGTGATTTTAGAGAGAGGGTAGGAGGGTTGGAGGAAGCATTGATTTGAATCTGGTAGCGCGTGTGATTCCCGGGAGATTTTTATAAATATGGCCCGGGGTGGGGTGGGACGTCCTACCCCTACCGTGGTACAGATCCGGGATGGCTGGGATATTATAGACGGAAAGGGCGATTTTTTTCCACCCCGTCTCTTTATGTCCTCGCGCTACCAAAGCACGGGCGCCCTCACCGCCCTTCCTGAACTGGGGGAGGGGGAATTTCTGTCTTTTCGGTACTTTTCGTCTGACCCAATTTTGAAAATTAGGTCCACACCTTAACCCACCCACCCCACCCCCGTTGTCGTTTGTGCCAAAAAAACTGTTTGCGTATACCCGGAGGATTTCCAAAAAACGAGTTGTTCGGGGGTTGATTTTCACCTTTCCCCCCTCCCCTATTTTGAAGGGAAGTGAAAAATTTCGTCAGCTGTGTGCGATGTGGAGGAGCTGCGATGAAGAGGGTTGGAGGGACGGAGGGGGTCGTCGATTGATCCGCCCTCCAGCCCGACCTCAACCCAACCTACCCCAAATATATCAAAAATAGTTTCCCACCCCATTCCAATTGTTCAGTGTTCTATCAGTCTATCTCGCCCAACTTCCGGATATACTATACCCCCCATAATTACGCCCCACAATTTCCGGACATTATCAATATATATATATATACCTCAGTTATAAAAAGAGATTATCTCAACTTGATATTCCAAATTTCAACCCCCGGGATTAAAGTGTAAAAATCGTTGTTGTGGGAAAAAATAGAACAGTTAGGGGAGAATCTCGCTAAATCTCGCAAATTCTCGCGAAGAACGATCTGTGCGGCGATGTTATTTTTATAGGGGGACGATAAAAATTTTGAAAATATATATATACATATAGCCAGTTTTGAAAAGTCCGACGGTTACAATATACTGGTCCCTAAAAGGAGGACATTGAATTGAAAAAAAACTTAAACCCCCCCCCAAAATTAGCAACCTTCCTCTTGGTCTCTCGACGCCCAAAAGAAAATTTTTTGATTACTCGAATAATGGAATTTGGGCATTTTCAAATTTTTTAAAATTGTTGGTGCAATAACGAAAACGTTGTCTTTTTCAAGCTGAAGAAGTATTTTTTTTTCGTTTTTCGTTTTTCTTTCTGACGTTCTTGTCCCGGATATGAACGATTTCTGTCCTCGTATTTGGCACGTTTTCTTCTCGTCGAATCGGTCCACCGATGGCTATTCGGCAGCGGTGCCCGGACGACCGGGCGGTGCCGAATTTCGGCACCCGGGTGAACCGCCCCCCCCCTGCAACCGCCGACCCCCTGGTGGGGGGGGGAGGGCAGGGGTTTGCCCTACATAAATTCTCCAGCTCTTCCCCTTCCAGCCAACCCTCCCTTCCTCCATCCCTCCATCCCGCATCCCCTTCCCCTTGACAACCGTCCCAGATTTTAGCCATTCCCTCCTCCTCATCCTGCTCCTCATCCTCCTCCTCCTCCCTAATGGGGAAACGCGTGTATTTCTCAGAATTGGGAAAAAGTCGAATTTTTTGTCCGACGATTAAAGCCGATATATATATATATATATATATATGAGAGAGATTATCTGGGCGAGATTGTAGCTGGGAGTTTTCGCGGAGATTAAATTCTCCTCCAACCCCAGAAAAATCGATAAGTCCCCCCTCTTTTGAAAAAAAACGGGAAATGTGACGATTTCGATCCGGACGAAGCGGAAATTCGTAATACTCAGTTCGCCTCTCGCCGTCTTCAGTAGTCGCAGTATAGGCGAGGAAAAGTTCCATTTTACCGGTCACCCTTTTAAAGGGAGTTTTCAATTTTCGGTCCCCAAATTTCGGTTCAAAGGGGTTGGGGGGGGCAATTTTAATCGGTTTCGTCTTCCCTTAGAAATTTTTTCTCTAATAGACCGAAAATCGAAAGCCAAAGGGGTGAGGGAAGGCCGACTGTCGAAATTTGACACTATCCTACTAACTACCGGAGACGGCGGAAAACCGGAAATAATTTATTTTTCGTGTTATCCGCCCCCAACCCCGGTTATGGGGGCGGGAAACGGAACCCCGTTTTCAGAAAATGGCCACGTTTAAAGGGCGATCGATCGGGCCGCAGGCCGGGGGGCTGGGGGGGGCGGGCGGAGGACACGGGCAGGACGAAATACCGGCCAGACCTCCCCGTCGTCGGTAGGAAAAATGTAAATTGTCGGCGATAATTCATAAAATCGGATAAAATAAGGGAAAACGTAATTTCCCCCCTCGCCGTGTAGGATTTTCCGTGCGGAAACTGAAAATATATACAAATAATATAATCACACTGGGGCTAGGGTTGTTTTTTTTTTTAAGAAAATCGTATTTTAGTATTTTTAAAAAAATTCATAAATTGCGGCCACCCTCGGTTGTAATCAATTTTCAACTTTCGACTATGTTCCAAAATCTCGTCCGATTTTGTGGGTGGGGGTGGATTACGATCTGACGGCAGATTTTTTCATCCCTTAAATTTTTCACTCCCGAAGTGTCGTCTGGGACAATACTTTAATTCTAAGCATTCAGATTAAAACTAGTTATGAGGCGAAATTATAACTTTTTATGGTAGGGGTGGGGTGGTGTTGTTGTGGGGGTGATTCTTCGGCTCTCTCTATTCCTGACCGAGATTTCGTTTTTGCTGTGTTTCGTAAGACGACGGTTGATGAAAGAATATGAGAGTATGGGGGGGTTGGAGGGTTGGAGAGAGAGAGAGATGGATAGAGGGAGAGGGGGATGAAGGGAGATGTTGAAGGGTTGGGATGCTGGTTCCGGGGGCGGCGGTGGCGGTGTTCCACTGTACTACTCATCGATCGGGTCTTCTTGTTCTCCCTCTCACCCTCTCCATCCCTCTCGTCCTCCCTCTCTCTCTCTCTCTCTCTCTGTCTCCTCTCTTTTGCCTCTCTTCATCTCCGTCGTCCGCCGCCCCCTCTCCAACCCCTCAATAGCGCTCGCTCTCTCTCCCTCCATCCCTCTTCTCCCTCGCTCCTGCAGATCTCCAACCCCAACCCCAACCCCCAACCACCCCGGCTTCCCTGGAACTAGGGTCACTCGCTCAAGGCGTGTCCCACCCCCCCACCCCTCCCTCCCTCCTTCGCGTTGTCGAAGAACATTTGTGGCAGTTGCGCAACAACCCCTGCCGCTATTATTTATTTCAACCTCCAGAAAATTTCAGATTTTTCATAAAGAAATATATACCGTGTTACGAAATGAAAAGGATTGTTGGAGAGTTGGATGTTCAGCGAGTTACAGTTATAAATAGGCCGATTTAAACTCGTTTCTGTACGTTTTATACACGAATTCCCGTCGTCTTGTCTATACGAATAATTCACAGCCCTTAATTTATCGGGTTCGGGTAAACTAAGTCGTTGCGGGGGTTTCTTCGTTATTTGTATTGAAAAAATTTTTTTTCACAACTCTCAAACTCCCACTTGAAAAAGTATTCCGAAACGTGTTCATCACTTGCTACGACCACCGAAAAGTGTCTGCGAAAGTGATTAATGAGACCGATTTATTCGGACGTTCTGTTTGTAAAAGTGTTAACAAACATTGTTTGGGGGCGGAGGGGCCTGGGGGGCGGGGGGATGAAATAGAAAAGTGTAGATCAGACCGACTGTCTGTTAAATCTCTTGACTGTTCTGTAGAAGAGAGAGAGAGGGAGAGGGATAGAGGGAGAAAGAGAGAGGGATAGAGAGAGAGAGAGAGAGAGAGAGAGAGAGAGAGAGAGGAGAGAGAGAGAGAGAGAGGGAGAGAGAGAGAGAGAGAGAGAGAGAGAGAGAGAGAGAGAGAGAGAGAGAGGAGAGAGAGAGAGAGGGATAGAGAGAGAGGGAGAGAGAGAGAGAGAGAGAGAGAGAGAGAGAGAGAGAGAGAGAGAGAGAGAGAGAGAGAGAGAGAGAGAGAGAGAGAGAGAGAGAGAGAGAGAGAGAGAGAGAGAGAGAGAGAGAGAGAGAGAGGCCAATCCACTGATTGATTGTTGACGAAACCGACTCTAGACCGATGTCCAAACAAATCCTCAACTTATTGTTTCTTCAACAGTTTCCATCGCCCTGTCACTTCTCCAGTTCTCCCGTCCGGAGGAGGAGCTCCTCGTCTTTTAATGAGAAAATCCCCCCCCCCAAGAGACAGGAATTTTGGAAACTGTGTACATCGTTGGGTGAATTGCGGCAATTGCTTAGTTGACGACCCCTGAAGACGGTTACGTGGCATTAGTGGCCGCTTCAGTAGCATTTCTTTCTACAGAGGGTGGTCCAAAAAAATGTATCCACCGTTTGAAAGTCCACAACTTGAAAACTAATTGATTGAGCTGTCTCTAATTTTTGGTGAAACTGTAGCTTAAAGTCCAACTTAAAGATATCCCAACGCTGTAGGTGTTCGAGATCAAAGTTCTATTCCGTATTTCCGTCTTCAGTACAGCTTTTCTTTATATATATTGTCAGTTTTCTTCAGGTCCTTTTCAGAAGTGGTCCAAAAAAATGTAAAAAATCATTTTTGATAGTGTTTTTATAGTAGTTTTTGTAGTTGGGGCAATCGCGCCCCATACAATACGTTGTACTACTACGGGCTTATCTCGACGAAAATCTACCAGAAAGATGGACATTGGATGAACTTGGAGAATCCATCCTACACATATTCACGTGCAAATATCCCAACTGAACACGTCAATAGTTGGTGCTGCAGTTCGGCTGCATCGTTTCTCTCCGTCTGTGGATGTTAATAATGGTGACAATTTCGAACACCTACAGCTATATATATCTTTAAGTTGGACTTTAAGCTACACTTTCACCAAAAATGAGACACAACTCCGCCAATTAGTTTGCAAGTTATCGACTCTTAAACAGTGGATACATTTTTTTGGACCACTCTGTATATATATATATATATATATATATATATATATATATATCGTGAATTTTCAATTTTCAATATTTTTTGATCCGTTTTGTCGGTCGGTTCTAGGGAAAAAGAAAAAAACTGGAGTCAATCGAAACTCCCGATTTTTTTTACTATCGAACTATTTGAATTTATATATATATATATATTTTTTTTAATTTTTAAACCATTTCCAAACCAATTCTTATACGGACCGAGAGACGCGGCGATGGACACGTTTCGCTGGAAAACGCAAAAAAAAATTTTTTTTTTTCTTTTTTTCCAACCGATTTTCCACGAGCTACGCCCAAAAGTATACGCCTATTCTTGTGTACACAAACCGCCGTAAATTTCAATTTATTATAAACCCATTTTAGATATTGTAAAAATTCCACGTGAAAATCGAAAAACTGTTCGAGATGCTTCAGTTTGACGACCAAATTTTACCTGCGGTTTCCAAAATTCCGGCTGGAAAAATCCGCGATATTTCGGTCCACGGAAATTTATTTCCAGCCCGACTCTGGACAACGTCTCTGGAAACTATTCTTTATCAGCCGGCCAATATAAACCGGGCGACGACGGTGGCGTTTCGTTGAAATTCCTCAAAAATTTAAATTTTTTTTTTCGGCCGCTCGCCGTCTTCAGTAGTCAGTGTCGGCACTCCGCACTTTTTGGCCTCTCGCCGCCCGCTAGTCACTTTCCCTATTCAGGACGGGGTGAAAAACGAAACTCCGGAGTCCAAAGTGCCGGCCGAAATCGGCCGTGCTACTGAAGACGGCGAACGGCCGAAACCAGAAAAAAGTTATATCGAAAGAGATCTTTCAATACCGTTAGTTTTCTTCAACCCCCCCCCCCATTTTACCTGTAAATATTATTTTAAGATATATCTCTTCCTGAGGGCGCGATGGGAATCTTTATGCGATTGTTAAGGGTTGCCCGCGGAACCCTTCAAAATTTGAATAGTACGATCCCCAGTTTTTGGAATTTTCCCGAATTTTAAAACAGGAAAATTCCCGTTTTCTGACAATTTCCACTCGAAAAAAGATCCCTTCGATTCGCGCGAGTGTCAAAGTTCGAAGGCCCAACCAGAGACACGACTATTTTTTTAAAATTTTCAAAAAAAAATTTTTTTAAATTCGCCGATATAACAAACGTCGGTGAATCCGTCCATCGAACTGTCCGCGATCTTCAGGGCGGTACCTTGTACCGGACCGCGGTACGGGGTGTACCCCGTTCGGGGTACGAGGTACATAAGGGGGGTTGGGGGTTGTTTAAATCGTCGAAACCTCGAAACTGTCTGTTATCCAGTCCTTTCCGCCCCAACTGGAAGCCGATGTGTTATTCCATGAATAACCCTATACTTTGAACTCTAAGATTCGGTTAAAAAAAATAACAATTTAGGGGAAAAAAAACCGAGTTTTTTATTCAATTAAAATCTTGCGTTAATTTTGGGACACCCCCGCGAAACTGTCTGTTATCAGTTTTTTGTGCCCGAACTGGAAGTTTTTTTCCCGATCTGTTTATTCCATGAATAACCCTGTACTGTGTACTCTAAGATTCGGTTAAAAAAAATAACAATTTAAGGGACAAAAATGCGGTTTTTATTTATTTAAATCTTGCGTTAATTTTGGGACACCCCCGCGAAACTGTCTATTATCAGTTTTTTGTGCCCGAACTGGATGTTTTTTTCCCGATCTGTTTATTCCATGAACAACCCTATACTTTGTACTTTAAGATTCGGTTAAAAAAAATAACAATTTAAGGGAAAAAAATGCGGTTTTTATTTAATTAAAATCTTGCGTTAATTTTGGGACACCCCCGCGAAACTGTCTGTTATCAGTTTTTTGTGCCCGAACTGGATGTTTTTTTCCCGATCTGTTATTCCATGAATAACCCTGTACTGTGTACTTTAAGGATTCGGTTAAAAAAATAACATTTTAGGGGAAAAATGCGTTTTTATGTAATTAAAATCTTGCGTTAATTTTGGCGACACCCCCGCGAAATTGTCTATTATCAGTTTATTTGTGCCCGAACTGGATGTTTTTTTCCCGATCTGTTTATTCCATGAATAACCCTGTACTGTGTACTCTAAGATTCGGTTAAAAAAAATAACATTTTAGGGGAAAAAATGCGGTTTTTATTTAATTAAAATCTTGCGTTAATTTTGGGACACCCCCGCGAAACTGTCTGTTATCCAGTTTCTTTCTGCCCGAACTGGATTTTTTTTTCCCGATCTGTTTATTCCATGAATAACCCTGTACTGTGTACTCTAGGATTCGGTTAAAAAAAATAACATTTTAGGGGAAAAAAATGCGTTTTTATGTAATTAAAATCTTGCGTTAATTTTTGGCGACACCCCCGCGAAATTGTCTATTATCAGTTCTTTCTGCCCGAACTGGATGTTTTTTTCCCGATCTGTTTATTCCATGAATAACCCTGTACTGTGTACTCTAGGATTCGGTTAACAAAATAACATTTTAGGGGAAAAAAATGCGTTTTTATGTAATTAAAATCTTGCGTTAATTTTGGCGACACCCCGCGAAACTGTGTTTCTTTCTGCCCGAACTGGATTTTTTCCCGATCCCGATCTTTTTATTAATTAAAATCTTGTTTTTTGGCGACACCCCATGAAACTCTGTTATCATTTCTTTCTGAATATTTTTTCCCGACTGTTTATTCCTGTACTGTGTACTCTAGGATTCGGTTAAAAAAATAACATTTCAGGGGAAAAAAATGCGGTTTTTATTTAATTAAAATCTTGCGTTAATTTTGGCGACACCCCCGCGAAACTGTCTGTTATCCAGTTTCTTTCTGCCCGAACTGGATTTTTTTTTCCCGATCTGTTTATTCCATGAATAACCCTGTACTGTGTACTCTAGGATTCGGTTAAAAAAAATAACAATTTAGTGGAAAAAAACCGAATTTTTTATGCAATTAAAATCGCCGTATATTTAGGCGCGATATACGGGCGTTTTTTTTTCTGTTTCGTCTTTGGCTAAAATTAATTTCTTATTTATAGTCTCGATGGCGATTTTTCATTTCAGTTTCGGGCCCAACAGAAAATTGTGTTGTTTATGACAGACAACTGGCGCGCCAAAACAGATATCCATAAACATATTCTGGATATTTATCCGGATTTTTTTTCCTGGATTTTCGCTTTCGTGAAAGGGAATGATAGAGAGGGATAGAGAGAGGGAGAGAGAGACTGAAATGAAATTTTATTTTTACAAACAAGCGAGGATAATAAATGGGCCGACTCTTATACAGTGAGTTTTTTCATTTGCCGGCCGTTCTTTTTCTTTTTCTTTTCTTTTTTTCGTTCCAATCCAAGCCGGTTACGCGATCGGAAATCGCTATCCGTTCTCGTCAACCGCCAAATCCGTTATCAGAAAACCCCAACATCCATTGGATAAGAGATAAATATTTACGATAAATTAATATAAAAATATATCGGTCAATTTGGGACGAATAGAAATTGGAGAAAAAGTATAATTTACTCAATCGATCGGTAATCAGAATTTTGACTTTGGAATTAATTTTATTTGGACCAAAAAAGAAAAAATCCAACTCTCCGCCGCCACTTTTCCGGCAAATTTTTCCCGGATTCAACAAAATAATAGAACTGCATTTTATATGCATTTTATATTAAAAGTCCTCCCCATATCCGCCGGAATTAATAGATTTTTCGGGACGGCCCCAAAAAACTTTCCCTCATTATTATTATTATTATTGTTATTACCGGCACTAAATGGGGCTATAAAATATTGTATTTTCGTCCGGTTATTACCAACGATTAATGTCTTTCATTAGCCCGGAAAATTATCTATAATATTGGATGGACAATTTTCCTTAGAAATAGGGGTAGGCCGGGGAGGGGAAATTGGCCCTTCAGAATCAATAGATATTGTTCATTGGCCTCGTTTAATATCCCATCATTCTGCCCATTATTATATATCTTTTAATTTACATTTATTTAAAAAAAAAAAAATTATTAAAACCCATACGTTCGTACGGGCGTTATATTTCCTATATTTCAGAAATAATGAAAATTTTGGCGGCCACAGTTCGATTCATAACGTTAATTTTGGGACAACATATATATATATATATATATATATATATATATATATATATATTTTTTTTTTCTTTTGAGTTTTCTTGTCTCGGAAAATTTTTTCTTTTTTTCCTCCCCATTTTACGTGCATAAGAGCGCCCAACTCGTCTCCATTCCTCTGTAACGTCCAAAAAAAAATTTTTTTAAACGAATTATTATAACTTATATAATGACAATAATTACAACGCCTTATCGATTCTTATTGTCTTATCGGCGATGAGAAATATATTTTTTCGCCAGATTTTTTTTAATATATGCGTTGTCCTGTCTATCTCAAAAGACCCAACAACTAATAAATACAATAGAGATTTTATTTTATTTTATTTTTCTTTAAATATTCGAAAATCCCCAATTCCGCGTTCACAAAACTAAATGACGCGACGAAGGGCTCTGTAATTTTATCCCTTTCACTACCCGACGCCGATAGTCGTAATATTTCGGTTTTCAATAATGTGAGGATATTTTTTAACCAAAAAAAAAACCCTTAATATAAGTGATTGCGGAATTGGCCGGACAACAAGTGGCGTTCTAAGTATTTTTATTTTAAGTACGTCTTTGAACAGATACATATAAGATTACACATTCAGCTTCTCTGATTTGAATAAATAAAAAAAATGTATTTTTCAACGTCCATTCGAATCCGTGCAGAGAAGATGTGTTGTGTGACGTGCATAAAAATGTGTACAAAACGCCACTCGTTTAGGTGAATTCATCAATTACTTAGTTTCATCAATTTCCCTACCCCAATCATTTCCATTATAAAAAATTTGGCGTTTATGTCGATAATGGACGGTTAGAAGAGAGGAAAAAGTGGATGAAAACGGATGGATATGGACGTGGAGAGAGGCTGGAATGGATTGTTCGGTTGGAAACATACCCCAGTGGGGTGGAGCATTAGGGTGGTCTGGAAGGACTTTTGACTGGATGGGGGCGATGCTGGGTCATTTCTTGTGGCGGAAAGCATACATAGTTCTATTCCGTGTGTCCGTCTTCAGTACAGCTTTTCTTTATATATATTGTCAGTTTTCCGGGTCCTTTTCAGTAGTGGTCCAAAAAAATGTATCCACCGTTCAACAGTCCATAACTTGAAAACTAATCGACTGAGCTGTATCTAATTTTTGGTGAAACTGTAGCTTAAAGTCCAACTTAAAGATATCCACACACTGTAGGTGTTCGAAATCAAAGTTCTATTCCGTATGTCCGTCTTCAGTACAGCTTTTCTTTATATATTGTCAGTTTTCAGGTCCATTTCAGTAGTGGTCCAAAAAAATGTATCCACCGTTTAACGGTCCATAACTTGAAAACTAATCGACTGAGTTGTATCCGATTTTTGGTGAAAGTGTAGCTTAAAGTCCAACTTAAATGATGTAGGCGTTCGAAATCAAGTTTTCTGGTGTTTTGTCGGCCGTTCGCCGTCTTCAGTAGCGCCGTGTCGTTAGTCCAAAAGTTCCGGTCCAAATCTTATTATATACAGTAGAGGGGGGGTGGGGTGGTCCAAAAAAATGTATCCACCGTTTAACGGTCCATAACTTGAAAACTAATCGACTGAGTTGTATCTGATTTTTGGTGAAAGTGTAGCTTAAAGTCCAACTTAAAGATATATCAGACACTGTAGGTGTTTGAAATTAAGGTCACCATTATTAAAATCCACAGACAGAGAAACGATGCCGCCCAACTGCACAACGTGTCCAGTTGGGATATTTGCGCATGGAATATGCAGGATGGATTCTCTCCAAGTTCATCCAATGTGCTATCCATCTTCCTGCTATATATATATCTTTAAGTTGGACTTTAAGCTACAGTTTCACCAAAAATTAGACACAACTACGTCGATTAGTTTTCAAGTTATGGACTGTTGAACGGTGGATACATTTTTTTGGACCACTCTGTATATAGTCGTTGGTGAGGGTGTGTGTGTGTGAAGATGTTTATTTTTTCTGTCCCTGTTCTGAATACGGATAGAGGGGTGGCAAAAATGCGAGTTTTCTATATTTTATTGTAGGGTATTTTCCTGGTTAGGGGGCTGCGGGCTGGGCTGGGGTGTGAACTGGGGCTGTGGCTCTCCCGGGCATTGATCGGGGGGGCCCAACCCTCACCCCCCCCCCCCCTACACCCCCAACCAACCCCCAACATCTGACGTCACTGGCCTCCATCCATCCCTCCCTCCCTCCAT
>JACDQD010000007.1:341562-374062 GCA_019843655.1 Lethocerus indicus | reverse complement strand
TTTTTTATCGTTCCAGTGTGCAATTTCGTCGTCCACGATCGGTGCCTGAAGACTGTCATCTCGCCCTGTTCAAGCATCGCAGCCAGCCTAATAAAGGTAAAAGAAAAATATATTTTATAGAAAAAAATATTTAAAACAGAACAGTACAATATAACTGCTGGAAAATGTCGGGTTTTCGGTAGGATCGTACCCGAGTCATAAAAAACTGAATAATTGCGGTTATTACCGATTTTATGAGGTTCTCCTGTGTATATTTATAGCGAACGTTTGTGTTCCTATATTCTGGATAGGTTGTGTCGGTAACGGTCATCAACGTCTTTCGGTTTTTTCGATCAACGTCTACAGAGAGGGTGGTGGTCCAAAAAAATGTATCCACCGTTCGACAGTCCATAACTTGAAAACTAATTGACGGAGTTGTGTCTAATTTTTGGATGAAAGTGTAGCTTAAAGTCTAACTTAAAGATATGTATAGCGGGAAAATCCGCCAGGGAGATGGATAGGCCATCGCGGCACATTGGATGAACCATCCTGCCATATTCCGTGTGCAGATATCCGACTGGACACGTTGTCCAGTCGGGCGGCATCGTTTCTCTCTGTCTGTGGATGTTAATAATTGTGAAGATTTCGAACACCCACAGTCTGATATATCTTTAAGTTGGACTTTAAGCTACAGTTTCAGCAAAAATTAGACACAGCTACGTCAATTAGTTTTCAAGTTATGGACTGTTAAACTGTGGATACATTTTTTTGGACCACTCGCCCCCCACCCCTTCCGACATCGTCCATCTTCCAGAGATTCCAGTCAAAAGTCCTTCTGGACCATCCAGGGAGAGAGAGAGAGAGAGAGAGAGAGAGAGAGAGAGAGAGAGAGAGAGAGAGATGGAGGGATGGTGAGAGGGAGGTTGTGTGATAGGGGTTGGCGGAGCCGGCGGATCGATGATAGGGGTAGGTCCCGGGTCGCCATGGGGACGCCCTCCCCCCCCCCCCCTCGGCCCCACCCTGCCCCGCACCACTAACCCAAATATATATATATATACATAAGGACCCCCCAGCGGGGCCGCCCTTCTGAAAGTCTTAAAATTAAAATCGGCCCTTATCTAGCGGGCCGAGGGGACGTCTCCTCCCCCCGGATAAACGGTTGGGGGTGAAAAACTGTGGCTGAAATGTAACGTTTCTACTGCTGAAGCGCGATCGACCGCCACTGTTTCTTCATCCCCGTCAACCCCCCCCCCACCCCACGATACGAGCCCCCCAGTTTTATAGACCGGGGGTTTGTTATCATTCTAACTTTCCCCAGCTTCTAGTATCGTCTTCAGTATCATGGGTATATTTAAAAAAATATCTTCACCGAGAGAGTGACTGAAATATCGTTTTCTGGAGTTCGACCCCCCTCCCCCTCGCCCCTTATTCCAGGATTTTCCCCTTTTCGGAAACCTCTCCAGGCGGGTTTCCACCCTAATAACGATGAGGTTCTTCCACGCGATATATATATATATATATATATATATATATATATATATATATATATATATATATACCTGTTTTGGTCTGCGAGGGTTGAGGAATAACGGCCGCTCGCCATCTTCAGTAGCGCCGTGTTAGCTGGTTTTATTTTCACTGTCACTTGTACTGTCGTGACAGTGACAGTTGGCAGTGAGATTCCCTTCGGGGAAAAAACACTGATAATGACACTGACAACACAGCGCTACTGAAGACGGCGAACGGCCGAAATCGCGAGCGGGATAGACGGAGAAAACGCCAAAAAACCTACGCTATTCGGGCCTCGTCAATAAATCAATCACTAGGTTGAAATCGAATATTATTTATTTGAATAATTAATTTCCCGACAGTCGAGTGCCCCAGTGCTAGGAAAATTTTCGGTGAACAAAAAATATGTTTAAGTCCAAATTATGATTTTTTTTTCTCTTCACAGAGGAAACATAAAATTCGGAGTAATCGGACCCAAATTTCGGGTTTTTTTTCTCGAAAAAAAAATACAGAAAACGAGGAAAAATCCATCCTCTTAATAAGTCAACAGTGATACTGAAAAATCCCATTTTTTTCACATAGTTGTGACAATAAAAATTGTTGAACTTAACTTCTGTAGATAAATCTTCAGAAGTGCCGTTTGTCCTGTATTATTTTTCTTGAAAAAAAATACAGAAAATGGGAAAAATTCATCCTCTTAATAAGTCAACAGTGATACTGAAAAATCCCATTTTTTTCAGATAGTTGTGACAATAAAAATTGTTGAATTTCTTATCGTATAACAGAACGAATTGTTTATTTTGACGAAAAATAAACTATAATTTAAAACGGAACAGATATTAAATAGGGATTTTTTTTTTACGCCCCGAGAAGACACATTCCGGTCAATAATTATTTTTTTTAGTTGACCAAAAAAACAGTTACGTTGAACTAATAATAAACCTCTTTTTTTATTTTTATTTTATAACTGAAAAGTACAATTTTTCTGAATGAAAAAATAATTTCCAAATAAATAATATTTGGGGGAAAGAAAGAAAAAAAAAATTTTTTTAGAAAATTTATTGAAATTTTCAATCTGAGAGAAATAATAAATAAACTGACTCCACAGGGAAAATTCAAAAATAGTTTCAAAAATTTCAGTTATAAAATATCAGTTTATAATCTTTAAATGTGTACAATTATACAAATATTTGTACGATTCCTGTACAATAAACAAAATTCCTTATTGTTCCCTTTGTTTGGCCTCTCGGAAGCAAACCGATTTTGTTTAATTTTTTAAAAATATTTTCTATATACGAATGGCATTTTTTTTTTTTTTTTATGAAAATCAAACTTTTTATGAAATTAAGTCCTTTACAGCCGTAGAATTTTCAGTTATACCCCAATTCTATACTCTTGTTTTCGTTGAAAAATTTTAATATCTGTGTCGATATTAATCGATCGCGTTGAAAAAATTTATAGAAGCAGCACTATTTCAATTCACTATATAGAAGAATTTTTAAAAATTCTTTTAAATAAAATAAATTTTTTTAAAAATTCAACGTCCAACATTGTCCGATTGCAGATTGACCGAAACTGTTCCATATAAATTCATTGGCCGCTGAATTGATATCGAATTATTTGTAATTGAATACAATTTCTCGACAGTCGGTATAAATTATATTATGATGAAACTATCTGATGTTTTTTTAAAATTTGTAAAAATATATTGACTATATCAGTGATTTTGTTGTCACTGTAAGTGAGTTACAATTAAATATTGCGATTGTAAATTGGAAACAGTCGCTTGAGATATATCGAAACGATTGAATATTTTTTCATTTTTTTTCATTTTTTTCATTTTTTCATTTTTTCAGAATCCTGTCGCCCACTGCTGGTCAGAGCAGACGTATCACAAGCGAAAATTTTGCAACGTCTGCCGAAAAAGACTTGAAGACAGCCTTACTCTCCACTGTGAAAGTAAGTCCACCCTTTATTATTATATTTAATAAATAATCATTGATTGTAGCCAAATATTGTAGCTTCGTCGCCGTACAATTTTAATTATTCGACGATATTAGTTGCTCTAAAATTCTTCCATTTTATTAAAGAGAAAATGAATAACGCAAGAAGCCGTTTAATTATTTTCTATTCGCACTTATACATATTTCACATTATTCGATTCAATTTTTAAAAATTTTTATACGGTGGTGAACAATTAAAAAAGATATACAATAAGAATTTATATAAAAAATAAGGCGTCAATATTATTAAATTATCAAATAATAATTCTATTTCTATTTATTACAACGCTCGATTATTGTTAGGATAATGATATATAATTAATTTTTTAATTTCCTCCCTTTCGGATAGTTGAACACGATTTCGTAATAAAATATTGTAAATTAAAAATTAAATTGCGCAGATTTAATAATAGATATTGTAATAACAAATATTCCAAAAATAAAATAGAACATCATTTTTTTTCTTAATAAATTCAATATTAGTGCAGAATATTCGATAATGATTATATTATTTAAGTTCAATTTTTTACTCCACCAAGTACTATATCGGTTTTATGGTATCAATTGTCTACATCTTTTTAATAAAAAAATCAGTTTTAAACAAACTAAATTATCTGGTTTTATATATCCATATATAAATACTGTAGTGAACCTTTTTTTTTTATACTGACATTGGCAATGCGATAAAAAATCACCCCCGGTTATAGGTGACCTCGGAGGTCATAGGTCACTTCCCAATGTTCCAACGAGCTGAAATTTTGCATACATATTTTACTCCGATGACAGTGCAATATTCAGGTTCATCCCGGGTCATAGGTGAGCCGGGAGGTCATAGGTCACTTACCAATTTTCGGATGAGCTGAAATTTTGCATACATAAGTAATTCCGATGACAGTGCATTATTCAGGTTCATCCCGGGTCATAGGTGAGCCGGGAGGTCATAGGTCACTTACCAATTTTCGAACGAGCTGAAATTTTGCCTACATAAGTAACTCCGATGACAGTGCATTATTCTGGTTCATCCCGGGTCATAGGTGAGCCGGGAGGTCATAGGTCACTTACCAATTTTCGAACGAGCTGAAATTTTGCCTACATAAGTAACTCCGATGACAGTGCATTATTCAGGTTCATCCTGGTCATAGGTGACCCTGGAGGTCATAGGTCACTTCAATGTTCGAATAAGCTGAGATTTTCCATACATAAGTAAATCCGATAACAGTGCATTATTCATAGGGGGAGGTCATAGGTCACTTACCAATGTTCGGACGAGCAGAAATTTTGCATTTCCCACGTTGTAACTCCGATGACAATGCAATATTCAGGATCATCCGGGGTCATAGGCGACCCGGGAGGTCATAGGTCACTTACCAATGTTCGAATGAGCTGAAATTTTGCATAAATATGTAACTCCGATGACAGTGCATTATTCAGGTTCATCCCGGGTCATAGGTCACTTACCAATATTCGAACGAGCTGAAATTTCGCATACACGTTGTGTAAACTCCGATGACTAAAAATTAGAAAATAAGAAAAAATTTTTTAAAACCTCTTTCATTTAAATGCACTGAAAAGGAAAACGCCACGATTTCCCGACGATTAATCGTATCTAAAAAAAAAAAAAAAAAAATGAAAGCGTCGGCGCCAAACATGCAGGGAAATTCTACTTCAAATATAGTCAGTTATTCAAATCAAATTAGTCAAATTAGTTATTAAGTATAGTGGGAAAGGAAATAGAAAAACAGAAAGTTTTGTGCTCATACAACGAAATGTCCTTCGCATCCTTTTCCTTTTTATGTTTGGCGCCGACGCTTTCCTTTTTCCACTACGCGACGTCACCGGCCTCCTGGTGATTTTCTCGTCACTCAGCCCCCAAATACGGGCACTGTTGTTGGATAATTAAAAAAAAAAGGGGGGAAAAAATACAGTTTACCCCTTTGAGCTTCCGTCGGCCTCCTCCCTCCCTCTCTCTGTCTCTGTTTCTGTTTCCAGTCTGCGAGTACTTCGTCCACGCCGAGTGTCAGGATTTCGCTGTCGCCGACTGCAAGGAGAACGCCACCTACCTGCCGGGCAAAGAGCTCTCGATGGTGCGCCACGAGCACCACTGGCGCGAGGGCAACCTGCCGGCCAACTCGAAGTGCGCCATCTGCAAGAAGAACTGTTGGTCGGCCGAATGCCTGTCCGGATACCGCTGCGAATGGTGCAATCTGACGGTGAGGATTACTCTCTCTCTCTCGCTCTCCCAATCAGTATTGTCAATGTCCTTTCCCATCCTTCGACATCCTCCGATGCCTATTCACATCTCGCCTCCCCGCCTATTCGCGGAAAAAGCCGCTGTTCTGGAAGTGGAGGACCGGAAGAGTCTCGGTTTTACCCCAATTGAAAAATTGAAAAATCAACCGCTCCCGGTATTGACACGACCGCCCAACTGACTCCCCTAAGACTCCCGAATAACGTGGAGTAACCGTCATTCCTCTCCGGCCGGTTTTCCGGCCGTTCTCCGTCTCCAGTAGCCTCCCGGTCTGTTGTCGTGCCCAGTCACACTGTTTGTGAGCCCGCTGGCCAACCTCAGAGGGGAATCAGAGGATCGATAAAAGGGACTCGAAGACAACCTAGTGTAGGACAACGAAAATTGAAGGATATACCAAAAGACGGGGTCGTGGGATGTGATTCCAGTCGAAAGTCCTTCCAGACCATCCTTAGACCTCTCCCCCCTCCTGGGGTATGTTTCTAATCCACCGTGACCTCTCAACATACCCCCCGACAGTCGGGCAAGTCAAAATTCCCCCAACCCTTTCTCCTCATCCCGATCCTGGACTCGTTCAGAGATTCCGGTCGAAAGTCCTTCCAGACCATCCTTAATGGGGGTATGTTTCTAATCCACCATGACCTCTCAACATACCCCCCACAGTCGGCAAAGTGAAAATCCAGTTCCAGAGAATTCCACCTCCCCCACCCTACCCTTTCTCCTCATCCCGATCCTGGACTCGTTCAGAGATTCCGGTCAAAAGTCCATCCAGACCATCCTTAAACCTTCCCCCTCCCCGGGTATGTTTCTAATCCACCATGACCTCTCAACATACCCCTCGACAGTCGAAGATGTCCTCCGGTTCCCGAAGATTCCACTCCCCCCCGCCTACCCTTTCTCCTCATCCCGATCCTGGACTCGATCAGAGATTCCGGTCAAAAGTCCTTCCAGACCATCCTTAAATCCACCATGACCTCTCAACGTACCCTCGAAAGTCGGGCAAGTCAAAAATCCCGGTTCCTGAATATTCAACCCCACCCCCACATTCCAGTCAAAGTCCTTCTAAACCATCCTTAATCCCCTGGGGTATGTTTCTAATCCACCACAACCTGTCAACATACCCCCGATAGTCGAGGAAGTCTTCCGGTTCCAGAAAATTCCACTCTCCCCCTACCCTTTCTTCTCATCCCGATCCTGGACTCGTTCAGAGATTCCGGTCAAAAGTCTTTCCAGACCATCCTTAAACCTCCCACACCCCCTCCTGGGTATGTTTCTAATCCACCATGACCTCTCAACATACCCCCTCGGCAGTCGAAATGCCCTCGGTTCCCGAAGATTCCACTCCCCCCCCCTATCCTCCCAAATTCCCCCCGACTCTCGTTCTGACTACTACTGCCCCTTTTCTCTGTTGATCTTGCCAAACTGTTGTTATATATATTTCAGGTCCACGCCGGGTGTCGGCGCCACATCAACGGCGAATGCCAGTTCGGCGCCCTCGAGCCGATCTACCTGCCGCCGCACGCGGTCAGCATACCGCGCACCGAAGTGCCCATGGAGGCAATCATCGGGGTACAAGTGCGCCGCAAAGAGACAATGTCACGTACGTCTGACAGCACAAGAAATAACTCTATTGCAAAATTATTCGCCGAAAATTACCCGAATTATCAGTTGAACTACCGGCCCCCGGGAGGGGATTGGGAGGGTTGTTGAACCCCCTCGCTATTCGGGGATGTTTTGTGGCCTGCGAGGGGTTGGAATAATACCCCTCGTAGGTTTCGGTGATGTTTCTGTCTCCTCTCGCCCAGGTTTGGTCTTTTGCTAGACCGTGGTTTTTCGGCCGCTCGCCATCCTCAGTAGTCACTGTTGTTGGGGCACTTTGGTCAGTTTTTCTGGTACACAGAGTGCACGTGACACAGTGACGGTGAAGCAGTGTGAGGATGCCCGAAAACATCCCCCAACCCCCAAAAACAGTGACTACTGAAGATGGCGAGCGGCCGCGAAACAACCCCTCCCCCACCGGGGTGTAGCAAAAGACCAAAACTAGCAGCGAGAGGAGAAAGAAAAACATCACGAACCTAAAGTATTAAAAATTGTCAGATCCGCATCGAAAATTTTCATTCTTTGAACGAATCGGTATAAGGCGTTAAAAATTTAAGTATCCCCAATTTATTCTAAATCGGTTAGAATCAACTAATTTCGCAATGGCGATGCTCAATACGCGAGTGTTATTTTCGTAAAAAAAAAAAAATTTGGTGCGAAAAAATTTTTTTTCCGGGTTTAAATTTAAACTTTATTCCAGCTCGAAGTATTTCTGAAGAATTCAATAGCGGCGACAGTAAATTCAAGGATAACGATGAGGTCCTGCACAGCAAGGATCGCAAAGACAAGGAGGATCGCGACGAAGGTTTGATTTAATTTTTATCGCTTTTTCCACGTCTTTTTATTAAATTTTTATGAATCTATCGCGGCCCACTCTTACAGCTCGATATAACAGTAATAAAAAAATAGTTTTTCCCGTCATGAAATTTTAAATCGATCCCCCTATCAATAGCCTAATTGTTGGTGCGATTGTTTCGATATTGTATCTAATAAAAGGAGATTTTTTCTTTTTTTTTCCAGAAGTGATAAAAGTTTACGATGGAAATATTTCCATGAGAAGACGTATATATAGGGTTATTACAGTCTCCAGATTAGCGTCGACTGAGCACATTTTAACACAAGCACTGAGAGCCTTCCACATAACGAAAGATCCACGTAATTATGCGACAATTTTTTTTTTTTAATACCCTAAAAACTATATTTAAACTCTGTCTAATTTCTTGGAAAATTGGTCATTAAATTTTGACAATTTGCACTCGAGAAATTTGCGCGCGGGAAATTTCGATAAGCGGTGAGATATATGTTTTTGATTTTTTTTTCGAGGCCGATTGATGAATTCAAATTCAAATTTCAAAAAATCTTAACGAACAGGAATAGAAAAAAAAAAAAAATTTTGGAAATTTTCTCAATAAATACCTGCGCGAAAAAACCTCACTTCGTCGGTAAATTAAAAAAATCTTAACGAATAGGAATCATTCGCCGATTAAAAAAAAATTTTGGAAATTTTCTCAATAAATACCTGCGCGTTTTTGATTTTTTTTTTTTGAAGCCGATTGATGAATTCAAATTCAAATTTCAAAAAAAATCTTAACGAACAGGAATAGAAAAAAAAAAAAAAATTTTTGGAAATTTTCTCAATAAATACCTGCGCGAAAAAACCTCACTTCGTCGGTAAATTAAAAAAATCTTAACGAATAGGAATCATTCGCCGATTAAAAAAAAATTTTGGAAATTTTCTCAATAAATACCTGCGCGTTTTTGAAAAACCTCAAAATTAAAAAAAAAATCTTAACGAATAGGAATCATTCGCCGAAAAAAAAAAAAAAAATTTTGAAATTTTCTCAATAAATACCTGCGCGAAAAAACCTCAGTTCCGGCAAATTAAAAAATCTTAACGAATAGGAATCATTCGCCGATTATCAAAAAAAAAAAAAATTTGGAAATTTTCGAATAGGAATCAATAAAATAAATTTTCCTGCGCGAAAAACCTCAGTTCGCCGGCAAATTAAAAAAAATCTTAACGAATAGGAATCATTCGCCGAATTAAAAAAAATTTTGGAAATTTTCAATAAATAAAATAAAAAAACCTCAGTTCGCCGGCAAATTAAAAAATCTTAACGAATAGGAATCATTCGCCGAAAAAAAAAAATTTGGAAATTTTCATAATAAATACCTGCGCGAAAAAACCTCAGTTGGCCGGCAAATTAAAAAAATCTTAACGAATAGGAATCATTCGCCGAATTGAAAAAAAAAAAATTTGGAAATTTTCTCAATAAAATACCTGCGCGAAAAAACCTCAGTTGGCCGGCAAATAAAAAAAAAAATTTAACGAATAGGAATCATTGGCCGAATCAAAAAAAAAATTTTGGAAATTTTCATAATAAATACCTGCGCGAAAAAACCTCAGTTCGCCGGCAAATTAAAAAAATTTTAGCGAATAGGAATCATTGGCCGAATCGAAAAAAAAATTTTGGAAATTTTCTCATTAAATACCTGCGCGAAAAAACCTCAGTTCGCCGGCAAATTAAAAAAAAATCTTAACGAATAGGAATCATTCGCCGATTAAAAAAAAAAATTTTTTGGAAATTTTCTCAATAAAATACCTGCTCGAAAAAATCGAGCTCAATGAAGATTGAGCTTCACAAGATCAATTTCCGATTTCCGAAAGACGTCCGTCGTTTTTCTTGAGGTAAATCGCTGAGACTAATTGGTTGAGAAATTATCCTGAAAATATACCGTTCAGAAGCCTCGTATTAACGGGGCCTCGTGTGCAAAGGTCAAATAGAATATAACGATATTTCCGCCCCTACATAAAAAAAATTGTTTATATTGTATATTAGATTTGAAACTGTTATGCTCGACGAGTAAAGCCGCGAAGAGAGCTTCGTCTCCGGCCGAGAGGCGGTCGGGGTTTTAAAATTGTTGAAAATTTTCGCAAAAAAAAAAATTCTATAACGGTGTTATTTTTCCAGAGTACTTTTACCTGACGGACCTTTACGCCGCCCAAGAAGTACCCCTCGTGGATCCGAGCCCTGTCCAAAGTCTGACGCGCCGGGAGGGTAAAAGGCCGGCCGTCTTCCTTAGATTTAAGTACGTTTCAAACCGTATTATTATTATTATTATAAATAGTTTGATCGATCGCTAATTTAAAATGGGAATATTTTTATTTTTTTTTCTTCTCCAGGGACAGCGACACTGTACAGGTGAAAGTGTTTCCGGGCAAACTCCAGGTTGTCCAGCCCTACTGTCTGATATCGGTCGGCGGCCGAACGAAAATATCGGATTTGATCAGGGAATCTCTGGAGAAATTCGGATTGGGAAATCTTAGGATAGAGGATATACGCGTCAGCGAAATACTGTTGGACAGGGGAGGTAAGGAAACCGCCCCGCCCTTTCACGCCCTTTCACGCCCATTCACCTGTGCCCTTAACGTCTTGTTTTTTTACAGTCAGCGAACGCGTACTGTCGACCAACGAAAACCCGCTGGAGATAATGAAAGCGGTCGGCAAAGATTCGATACGCCAGATGGAATTGATGAGATTCTATCTTCAGATGAAGGAGGATCCGCACGGTCCCAATTTGGCCCTTTTCGTCGGCTGTCTGCCGCCCTATCTGTCGCAGAAAAATTACGAGACAATACTCACAGATTTCTTGGGCAAAGGTAAGAGAGAGAGAGAAAAAAAAAATGTCGGCCGGAATTTTTTTTTTTCGGGAAAATTTTCAATACGAATTTTTTCTGTTTTTCTGCAGAGAATAAATTTTCCTCCATCGGACCGATCTATTACGAGTACGGCTCGATGGTAATTATATACGAGGACGCGAAAAAGGCCGTCAGGGCTTTGTACACACTGCGCGATTCACTCTACGAAGAGAAGCAGTTGTTGGGTAATTATTGGAGAAAAATTTTTTTTTTTTTCACCTCCTTCGCAGTCGAAAAAGAAAAAATTTTTTTCGAAATCAAATCCGATTTCAGTCTGATTTTTTTTCCCCCGTTTTCATTTATTCACCCGCTACAAAAATAATTGGGTCTGATTCACCTCTGAATCAAACAAAAAAACACGAAACAAAAACAAAAAAATTTTTTTTTTTCCCGAAAATTTTGCTAAAAATTTCCTTTCTATCAAACATCTTTCATTTCGAATAAATAATCGTAATTATCGTATATTTTCAGTATTTATACTGGTGAAATGACTTTAATTGGGGGGTTACTTAAAGGGGGGTTGAAATGACGTACATTTATGTAACGTTTCAGAAATGAAAAATACTAAAGTTTAGAGGGTTGTCAACCGTAGAAATGGTACTTTTAACTGTGGCCCGTTAGTTTTCTGTTGATAAAAGTTTTTTTTTCAAAAAATATCTCTAATTTCACCCGGTCGGCCTCCGTCCCAATTGATGAAAATTGACGACGAACGTCATTTAATTACGTTTATTTAATCGGATTTTTATATTTTTTAACATATCCGTTTGTTGGTCTCGCCAGGGGTTGGAATACCATCCCGTAGATTTCGCAATGTTTCCGTCTCCTCTTGGGGAGGGGTGGGTGGGTTTCGGCCGCTCGCCATCTTCAGTAGTCACCGTCGACGGCGCACTTTGGGGACGTTTTTCCTGTGGGCCTCTCGGCGGCTGGCAACACGGCGCCTACTGAAGACGGCGTGCGGCCGAAAACCCACCCCCACCTACCGCCCTCCCCCAAGAGGAGACGGAAACATCGCGAAATCGACGGGGGTATTCAACCCTAGCGGGACCACAAAACGGGTATATTAAAAAATCCAATTCAATAAACGTAATTAAATGACGTTCAGCATCATTTTCATCAATCAAGGCCGACCGGGTGAAATTGGGTGAAGCGAAATATTTTTTTGAAAAAAAAAAATATTGTCAATAGAAAAACTAATGGGCGAGCTTTGTACCATTAAAAGTACCATTTCTACTGTTGACAACCCCTCTAAACTTTAGTATTTCATGTCTGAAACGTTACATAAATGTACGTCATTTCAACCCCCCCATAACAGTAACCCCAATTACAGTCATTTCACCAGTATAAATACTGAAAATTAACGATAATTACGATTATTTATTCGAAATGAAAGATCATGATGTTTGATAGCAATTATCAAGGGTGGTATTATATACATGTATGGTAAGGGTGGGTTACGTCGGCCGCTCGCCATCTTCAGCAGTCACCGTTGACGGCGCACTTTTGGGGACGTTTTTCCTGTGGGCCTCTCGGCGGCTCTGCAACGCGGCGCCTACTGAAGACGGCGAGCGGCCGAAACCCACCCCAACCCCTATCTAAAAATGTTTTTCTCTCTAATTAAAAACAATATTGAAATTTTCCAGTTATGCTGTTGCCAAACATCGAACCGAGTATGGTTCCGGCCGGAGTACAACCGCTGTTGGTTTTCGTCAACGTGAAATCTGGCGGATGTCAGGGCCTGGAACTGATAACAAGTTTCAGAAAACTGCTGAACCCTTATCAGGTGTTCGACCTCGAGAACGGCGGGCCTCTTCCCGGGTGAGTCAGTCCAGTTCTGCTGACGAAAAGTGCGAAAAGTGCAGTTTATAGAATTATGCCGTTCGGCGCAATTTTGTAATATTTGTCTCGTTGTTGTACCGAAGGTTGTACGTGTTCCGGCACATCAAGGACTACAAGATATTGGTGTGCGGCGGCGACGGTACAATAGGCTGGGTTCTCCAGTGTCTGGACAACGTCGGACAGGACAGCGAGTGTTCGTCTCCGCCGTGCGCCATCGTCCCACTCGGGACAGGTAATTTTGTTTTTTAGGGGTTGTTTGAGGTGGGGTGGGGTGGGGTGAGGGGTTGTGCAATACCCCGTAGGTTTCGTGGTGTGAGTTCCTCTCTGTCTCATCTCGCCGGTTTGGTCTTTTGCTACACCGGTTTCGGCCGCTCGCCACCTTCAGTAGTCACTGTTGTTGGGGCACTTACCTCACTACAGTACATGTGAAAGTGACACAGTGGGCAGCGGTGTCAGGATGTCTGTCTCCTATCCTCACTGGTTTGGTCTTTTGCTAGACCAGTTTCGGCCGCTCGCCATCTTCAGTAGTCACTGTTGGGGCACTTTCCTCACTACAGTACATGTGAAAGTGACACAGTGGGCAGCAGTGTGAGGATGTCTGTCTCCTCCTCTCGCCGGTTTGGTCTTTTGCTAGACCGGTTTCGGCCGCTCGCCATCTTCAGTAGGCACTGTGTTGTCAGTAGTCACTGTTGTTGTCGGCACTTTGGGGATGTTTTTCGGGCATACTCACTACAGTACATGTGAAAGTGACACAGTTCAGTGAGGATGCCCCACAGGAAAAATATCCCCAAAGTGCCGACAACAGTGACTACTGAAGATGGCGAGCGGCCGAAATTCCCCGGCGAAAGACCAAACCGGCGAGAGGAGGAGACAGACATCCTCACACTGCTGCCCACTGTGTCACTTTCACATGTACTGTAGTGAGGAAAGTGCCCCAACAACAGTGACTACTGAAGATGGCGAGCGGCCGAAACTCGGTCTAGCAGACCAAACCAGCGAGAGGAGACAGAAACATGACGAACACAGAAAATGTCAGTTTGGGAGAACAATAATGTATGACTAATACCCTCGCGCCGGGTTTTTCGGCCGCTCGCCGTCTTCACGCCGTGTCGCTGTCACTGTCACTGTGTACTGTACGACAGCCGGAATGAGAAAAAAAATTCTGGATTTTTTTCGTACCAACAGTTGGTTTCCAACAGCTCAAGCATTCTGGCTGTATTCGGCCAAATATATAATATATTTACGACGAAATATCGCCTACTATTAACCACTATTTATTACCTATTTTTCAAGTACAAACAAGTCACTCCCAAATTCACCCGACGTTTATACCGCTTCAGAATTTGTTTTAGACAAATATATATATATATATATATATATATATATATATATATATATATATATATATATTGGGAAAGCAGAAATATCCTGTCTTTGCGATTTGTTTTATGGTCCTTAAGACGTTGAGGGAAGAAAAAAAATTAAAAAAAAAAAAAAAAATTGCCCCCCGCACCTGTAATCAATTTTTCTTTTTTTTCCCCCCCTCCCTGACCAGGTAACGATTTGGCGCGAGTGCTGAGGTGGGGCCCCGGCTATACGGGCGGCGAGGACCCGATGAACCTGCTGAGGGACGTCATCGACGCCGAAGAGATACGTCTGGACAGGTGGACGGTCGTCTTCCACCCCGAGGATAAGGGAGGCGACGAAAAGACCCAGCAGGTTGCCAACTCGACAGGTAATCTAGGTGAATAGAAACGAAAATTTTACGCACAATTATCTACCCCCTGCCCCCAGACGATAATAAAAGTTTTTTTGTCAGAGCCACCCTGAAACCTGATTGATATATATATAAATATATATGATGTCCCAGAAATTTGAAATTTGTAATTACAGAAGGCCGAAAATAAAGTCCTCTTCCTCCATCGTTGTTCTGAGAATTTTTAAAATTGAAAATTACGAAAAAAAATTTTTTTTTTTTTTATTAATCGAAATAATTCGACTGACAGCAATTATCACCTGCATTTCCCCCCCAAATGCAATTGCATTTACAAAAAAAAATTCGTTACTACCTCCTGAATTATCAGTTGAACTACAGGCCCCGGGAGGAGGGTGGTAGGGTGGGAGGGCGGGAGGGTTGTTGAACACCCCTCGCTATTCGGGGATGTTTCGTGGTCTCCGGGGGGGTTGGAATGGGTCTCCTCTCCTCTCGCCGAGGTTCGGTCTTTTGCTAGACCCCCGGGGGGGTTTCGGCCGCTCGCCATCTTCAGTAGTCACTGTTGTTGCGGCACTTTGGTCGGTTTTCTGGTGCTCAGTGTATATACGTGACACAGTGACAGTGAAGCAGTGTGAGGATGCCCGAAAACATCCCCCCAACCCCCAAAAACAGTGACTACTGAAGATGGAGAGCGGCCGCGAAACAACCCCCCACCGGGGGTGTAGCAAAAGACAAAAACTAGCAGCGAGAGGAGACAGAAAAAATATCACGGAACTACAGTATTAAAAATTGTCAGATCAGCATCGAAAATTTTCATTCTTTGAACGAATCGGTATAAGGCGTTAGTAAAATTTAAGTATCCCCAATTTATTCTAAATCGATTAGAATCGACTAATTTCGCAATGGCGATGCTCAATACGTTGGTGTTATTTTCGGGAAAAAAAGAAAAAAATTCTTCTGTTTGACTCGATGCAATATTTAAAAAAAAATTTTTTTTTTCTGGCTTTAAATTTAAACTTAAATTTTAAATGACATCCACATTTTCACCTCCCATATGCACGGCATACGGCAGGGAGTACAAGGTTGCAATTGCATTTACAAAAAAAAAAAAAAATTGTTTATGGAAAAAAAATTTCCTAGACTAAATGTTGGATGAAAATTTTTTTTTTTGTCTCTTTTATTGTTACAACTGTAAAATTATGTACAATAAGCAACATTGATGAAATCACTAGCGCTGCAATAGTCAACAATTGGAGGAGAAACCCACTAGTTACCCCCCCCCATTTTTTTTTAATATTATTTATTTTATTTTTTTTTTAATTTTCCTTTTCGGACGTCTTCAAGATTTTTTCGTGCAAAAGAATATTCGGACGTAATTGATATTTGGGGGGGAAAAAAAATAAAAGAAAATAAATAAAAACCCTTTAAAATTTTATATCGTCTATTATAAGCGCCGGAGCACATATTTATGGGAAAAAATATTTTCTGGAATAAATTTTATAGAATCAAAATATGGAGGTTGACTGATGAAAATTTACAAAAATTGTCGTGACTATCGAAAAATATTCGAGAAGAGAAATCGCCTTAAAAATTTTAAAAGATAAACTATTTTCCTTATATAGGTGTGTAATTGGAAATTTTTTTTTTTAATAAAAAAAATTTGTTTCCCCCCCCCTTAAGAATTGTAAAATTTTGTTTACCTACGACATTATTGTTAATTATTGTAGGGTGATATAAAAGCGCCGTTTCAAGTCGAATTTGCGGCCCGCATAAAAAAAATTTTAAAAAATTTTCATTTCGGAAAATGGCCAATTTTGAATCTAGAGGAAATTTTTACGCTTATATCGCACTTTGAGTAGGTGTGAAAATTTTCCCGAAACAATTAAAAAAAAAAAAATTTTTTTTTTAGGGTCGCAGAACATTTTCTTATCCGGGTTATTTGTAACAATTTTAATTTCCGTGGAAAATTGTCAAATTCTCGATCGCCCTTTTAAGGGATAATTCGAAAAAGGGCTGAATTCCGCGAACGTTTCGCGAGAAATATCAAAGTTTTGATTATTTCACCTTCTCTCTTAATTGTACTGCTAATTATATTGCACAAAAATAAAATCTATGCATGAAATGAACAGTTGAAAATAACGAAAATCTGCTCGTTATAAAAGCATGTCAATGTCTATTTTGGAAAAAAAACTGTCTCTGTGTGTGTGTGTGTGTTTTTTATTCGAATATATTTATAATTGACCGTGAAATTTATTAATTTATTAATTTATTATTTTTTTCCGGTTCCATCCGACAGGGACCGGTTCAACGAGCGAAGAAGTCTCGTCCGTTATGGTCATGAACAATTATTTCGGTATCGGAATAGACGCCGACCTCTGTTTGGATTTCCACAACGCGAGAGAGGAAAATCCGAATAAATTCAACAGCAGGTTTGTAATATATCATCGATACGGTGCAATACCAAATTTGGGACGTTTTACAGCCCACGCGGTGGTGGAGGTTTACGCTCAATTTTTTTTTTTTGTATTTCGTACGAAATTTCTACAAAATTTTTTTTGGTTTCCCACCCTTTCAGGCTGCACAACAAAGGGGTGTACGTCAAGATGGGGTTGAGAAAAATGGTGGGGCGTAAAATGTGCAAAGATTTGCACAGGGAGGTGAAATTGGAAGTTGACGGAAAGCCGGTCGAACTGCCGCCCGTCGAAGGAATCATTATTCTCAATATATTGAGGTAATTTACAACAAAAAAAAATAAAATAATAAAATAATAAAATAAAATAAAAAATCGACAGTTAGTGTCTCTACTGGCCAATATTCCGTCTACTATAAGTATAGTATCGCAGAGAGGTCTGATGTACGATCGGTTTGATCCAGTTTCTGGGTACATTTTCGTACATTTTCGTACATTTTTTTTGTTCCAGCTGGGGCTCCGGAGCCAACCCCTGGGGGCCGGAGAAGGAGGACCAGTTTTCGAAGCCGAACCACTGGGACGGAATGCTGGAAGTCGTCGGCGTCACGGGCGTCGTCCACCTCGGCCAAATACAGTCCGGTCTCAGATCGGCGATGAGGATTGCTCAGGTAACGCCGTCTTCGGTAGGCGCTGTGTTGTCAGTGGTCAGGGGCCACATTGGGGATGTTTTTCCTGGGGGGACAACCTCACTTACAGTACATGTGAAAGTGACACAGCAGTGAAAGTGGGCAGCAGTATGCGGATGTCTGTCTCCTCTCGCTGGGGGAGTTTCGGCCGCTCGCCGTCTTCAGTAGTCACTGTCGAGGCACTTTGGATGTATTTTGGGCATCCTCACTTACAGTACATGTGAAAGTGAGGCAGTTCAGCAGTGTGAGGATGTCTGTCTCCTCTCGCTGGGGAGTTTCGGCCGCTCGCCATCTTCAGTAGTCACTGCTGTTGTGTGGGGCATCCTCACTTACAGTACATGAGAAAGTGACGCAGTTCAGCAGTGTGAGGATGTCTGTCTCCTCTCGCTGGGGAGTTTCGGCCGCTCGCCATCTTCAGTAGTCACTGCTGTTGTGTGGGGCATCCTCACTTACAGTACATGAGAAAGTGACACAGTGGGCAGCAGTATGCGGATGTCTGTCTCCTCTCGCTGGGGAGTTTCGGCCGCTCGCCATCTTCAGTAGTCACTGTTGCACTTTGGGTATGGGGGCATCCTCACTACAGTACATGTGAAAGTGACACAGTGGGCAGCAGTATGCGGATGTCTGTCTCCTCTCGCTGGGGGGTTTCGGCCGCTCGCCGTCTTCAGTAGTCACTGTCGAGGCACTTTGGATGTTTTGCATCTCACCACAGTACATGTGAAAGTGACACAGTGAGCAGCGGTGTCAAGATGACTGTCTCCTCACGCCGGTTTGGTCTTTTGCTAGACCGGGGTTTCGGCCGCTCGCCATCTTCAGTAGTCACTGTCGGGGCACTTTGGATGTTTTTCCTCTGGGGGGGGGGATCCTCACTGCTGCACTGTCACTGTGTCACCCGGTACTGTAGTGAGGGTGCCCGAAAAACATCCCCAAAGTGACCCCCCAACAACAGTGACTACTGAAGATGGCGAGCGGCCGAAATACAAATCTTCAGATTCCCCGTCCCATTACCCTTCTATTTTACCGTTTCCTTACCTCTATGTTCAGCCGCTTTCCCCATTCTTCGCCGTTTTTCCCTCTCGATCGATTAAGTCCCGTAGAGGAAAAATTTCTAAACGGAAAAATTTCCATTTCTGTTTCGGGGTTTTCGCTCGGAAATCGCTCTCTATACAAATTTTCTTCGGCCGGCTGACTTTCTTCAGGAGGAGACGATTTTCAGTGCTCTCAGAAGGAGATTTTTATCCTTTTTATCCTCCATCGACGTCAAAATTTCTCTTTCATTTTGGCCGAGGAACATTTGTAAATTGTGCCGAGGGCGAATTGTAAAAATTTTGACAAAAATTTCTTTCTGTGTGGTAGAAAAATCTCGTCAATAGGTGTATATAAGAGAAAAAAATTTAAAAATTTAATCTCCGCGGCCGTATAGACTGGTCACCAGAAAAAAAAAAAAAAAAATTTATTTTATTTTATTTATTTATTTTTTTTTTATTGTTGCAGGGCGGTCACATAAAGATCCACCTGCATTCCGACATACCGGTGCAGATGGACGGCGAACCTTGGGTGCAGACGCCGTGCGACGTCGTCGTACTCAAATCGGCGCTAAAGGTGAGAAAAGGTCAAATTTTGAATTTATTTTTAAGACCTTTTCAGTTTTTTGGGGGTTATGGGGTGGGACGTTCACTTGAAACTGCTAGCACCACTAATGTCAATTTTAGTTTTTTTCTAATTTTCAATCTCTTCAATCGAAAAATAGTAAAGGATCGATGGAAATCGTCCGGTACTAAATTTGGGCCGCAGTGAAAAAAAATTTTCAAAGTTTTTCAAATTTCATAAGGAAAGAATATGAAAAAATAAACTCTAAACATTCATATATATATATATATATATATATATATATATATTGGGTTGAAAATTAAGTAATTGTGGATTTCACCGCGCGACAAGTGGCGTTGTAGACATTTTTAAGGTCCTCAACTTCTTCGGCGCTGGATAAACTGGTCGACGGCTTCCTAAATGCACCGTAAATAAGATACATTCGGCTTCCATTGCCATTATATAATCACAAAATAATGGTATTTATATTTTTTTTATTTTTATTTTTTTTTTTTTTTGGGGGAATGGGATTTAAGGAAAAATCCCGCCGAGATCTGAAATTGTCAGCGGGAAGTGTACACTTTGAAGCACTTGAAAATATGTACGACGCCACTTGTTGCGCGGTGAAATTACCCAATTTATTTATATATATATATATATATATATATATATGTATTAATAAATAGAGTTTTTTAAAACGGGTGGGAGGCGGGGGGGGGGAACAATAATCGCTGCAATAATTTCAGGCCACGAATAATTTAGTCTATAGTTTAGAGTATTTTGGAATAGTTTTAGAATTTTTCTTCGGTGCGATTGAAATTTTTTTTTTTTTAATTTTTTTTTTTTATTTTATTTTATTTTATCCCACAAGTCAGTCCATTCGTTGACAGTTGACGAATACAAATACAGACCTAAATGACAGAATTTTTCGACTGGGAAAATATTATTATTATTATTATTATTATTGAAATTCCTCAGTCGCTGAGAACAGAATCGCTGACTTTGTGGATTTTTTTTTCCTCTAAAATCATTATTTTAGACACAGTGTGGTGGTGATTGATATATTCTTTATATATATATATATATATATATATATATATATATATATATATATATATAAAATATATATAAAATATAAATTTTTGTGATACAGCTTTTCTACACCTCATTTTATTTTAAAATTACAACCGGTTGCATCCACGGATATCGCAGTCGCATCGAATTCGCATTAATTTTGTTATTGAATATTGAATATTATATGCCGAGTTCTGTTCGTAGGAATCAATAGAAAAATTATACATAAATGACGATGATTAAAATAAATAATTACGCTCTATAGCTATATATATATATATATATATTTAAAGTTTATGTTGCCGATCGATCGTATATTATATTGATTCGATGAATCGATTAATTGACAATTATTTATGATTTATGAATACGGAGGAAATTGAAATGATGAATACAGTTAGTTTTTCAATATATTATTGTTTATGCGCCGATAAACGATATGAGATAGAATATCAATTTTTTCTTTCTTTCCTGTTTTTACGATCGTACGACGGCGATTTCGTGTAATAAATAACGGGGGATGAAAAATCGAATAGTCGGCTATTAATTTTTTTTTATTGCGGCATCTCATCGACTTGACGTTACGAAATATTCAATAATAATCTGATTTTATTTTTTTTTTTTACCTAACCGAAAAGAACAGGACTCGGTATTTATTTGTAATAATTTTAAATTTCAGATTCTATAGATGTTTCCGCAGATCCGTGGATGAAATTAGGCCGGGTGCACGAAACATAAAAAAAAACACTGCATGCTGAAAAATTGAAAAAATCTCTATCTCTCTCTTTCTCTCTCTTTTTTCTTTCTTTATAGATAAATAATTAAATATATATATATATATATATTTATTTATTTATTTATATAAATTATATTATCGAACACTTGCGTCGTCCCTATTGGAAAAAAAAAAAAATATTCCCTCTAATCTATTATTCCCAGTAATCGAAGAAAAAAACCCACCCCAACCCCCCCAAGGCCCCGCCCTTACCTTAATATTCCTAAAAAAAAAAAGAAAAAATCTATATTTTTAAATATAGAAGAGTGACATGATGCTGATGATGAAATGATGATGATGAGATGATGATGAAATGATGATGATGATGATGAAATGATGATGATGATGATGATGATGATGATGAAATGATGATGATTTAGACCCAAAGCACCCGAGCATGACCCTCACCCAATTTGTCGGCTGTGGGCTGAAAACATTCAATAGAAAGAATAACAGCTCGCCCCCCCCCCCTCCCCCTACGACCGATTTATATTTATTATATCGATTTTATTTTAAATAATATTTCTGTAGACGATGGCAATTTTTTTTTTTGGGCCCACCGTGGCGTTATCACACCACACTTCTATTTTATTCGACTGAATTTTTTTTTTTCATTTAAAAAGCAGAACTCTCTTTTCGATCGCTTGCATGAATTTTTTATTTATTTATTTTTTTTCATCCCCCCGTTTCAGATTTTCGATATCGAATCCCCCAGAGAGATCCGAACCGTTTTTAATTTTAATTGAAAAAAAAAAAACCTTTCATCTAATTTAAGCGCAACGTGTGTCGCGCTTGAAATAATTATTAAAAGTATATTTAAAAAAAAAAATTTACATCCCAAACCTGTTTACAACTGAAATATTTTCCGTTTCAATTAAATAAAAATTAATATTTAAATTATATTTTTCCAATAAACCGGACATCAACCGATAACCTATTTATTTTTTTTTGGGGGGGGGGGGTGTAAATAACACCCCCATCAAAATTTAACGTAGTATACCGGATAGAGGGGTAAATTGTCGATGAATTTAAATAATTTCCATTTTTTTTTAAATAAAAATTACGGTCTAATATTTTTATTATTATTATATACGGAGCGCATCGATTTGCGTTAACGTCTCTTTTTCACATTTTTTGGTTAGCACTTGGAATATGAATCCACCCCCGTTGTAATATTCTTAATTACGCCTAATGTAGGATAGTGGATGTATTCGAGTTAATTATTTCGATAAAATATTAATTTTTTAATTTTTCGGTACGGATTTGTCTATTGTGTCGTCCCAAGTGTTACACCCCCAACAACCCCCACCCCGCCAACCCCGCCAACCCCTGAAGCACTCAAAAAAAAAAAAAAAGTATAAAGAACACAAGAGAAGTGTAATGAAGTTTTCTCGTAATACATGTTTTTTATTCAATGTATTCAACATTATTTATTGCGGTTTCCGATCCATCTGAATTTTTTTTTTCAGGGATAAAATTTTGAATTTTTTATAATTTTTTTTTCAGTAGCATATTTAGGCTACTGCAAATGAATTGATAAGTTGGTAAGGGATAAAATTTTGAAATTTTTTTTTCAGTAGCATATTTAGGCTACTGCAAATGAATTGATAAGTTGATAAGGGATAAAATTTTGAAATTTTTTTTTTCTAGTAGCATATTTAGATTACTGCAAATCAATTGATAAGTTGATAAGGGATAAAATTTAGAAAATTTTTTTTTTTCAGTAGCATATTTAGGCTACTGCAAACAATTGATAAGTTGATAAGGGATAAAATTTTGAAATTTTTTTTCAGTAGCATATTTAGGCTATTGCAAACAATTGATAAGTTGATAAGGGATAAAATTTTGAAATTTTTTTTTCAGTAGCATATTTAGGCTACTGCAAACAATTGATAAGTTGATAAGGGATAAAATTTTGAAATTTTTTTCAGTAGCATATTTAGGCTACTGCAAACAATTGATAAGTTGATAAGGGATAAAATTTAGAAAATTTTTTTTTTTCAGTAGCATATTTAGGCTACTGCAAACAATTGATAAGTTGATAAGGGATAAAAATAAGAATTTTTTTTGTAGCATATTTAGGCTATTGCAAACAATTGATAAGTTGATAAGGGATAAAATTTTGAAATTTTTTTAGTCAATATGTTAGGCTACTGCAAACAATTTAAGTTGATAAGGGATAAAATTTAGAAAATTTTTTTTTTTCAGTAGCATATTTAGGCTACTGCAAACAATTGATAAGTTGATAAGGGATAAAATTTTGAAATTTTTTTTCAGTAGCATATTTAGGCTATTGCAAACAATTGATAAGTTGATAAGGGATAAAATTTTGAAATTTTTTTAGTCAGTAGCATATTTAGGCTACTGCAAATGAATTAATAAGTTGATAAGGGATGAAATTTTGAAATTTTTTTTTTCAGTAGAATATTTAGGCTATTTGCAAACAATTGATAAGTTGATAAGGGATAAAATTTTGAAATTTTTTTTTCAGTAGCATATTTAGGCTACTGCAAACAATTGATAAGTTGATAAGGATAAAATTTTGAAATTTTTTTTCAGTATGGGCTACTGGCAAACAATTGATAAGTTGATAAGGGATAAAATTTTGAAATTTTTTTTTCAGTAGCATATTTAGGCTACTGCAAACAATTGATAAGTTGATAAGGGATAAAATTTTGAAATTTTTCTTTTCAGTAGCATATTTAGGCTACTGCAAACAATTGATAAGTTGATAAGGGATAAAATTTTGAAATTTTTTTTTCAGTAGAATATTTAGGCTATTTGCAAACAATTGATAAGTTGATAAGGGATAAAATTTTGAAATTTTTTTTCAGTAGCATATTTAGGCTACAGCAAACAATTGATAAGTTGATAAGGGATAAAATTTTGAAATTTTTTTTCAGTAGCATATTTAGGCTACTGCAAACAATTGATAAGTTGATATGGGATGAAATTTTTAAATTTTTTTTTTTTTTCAATATCATATTTAGGCTTCTGCAGACAATTGATAAGTTGATAAGGGATAAAATTCTATATATAAAATAAAATTTTACCCTCTATATATATATATAAAATTCCCGAGAAATTGATAAATCTTCAGCATCCGTCTTCAGCTATGGGACTGTGAGAGACCGAATTTTTTTAAAATTTATTAACAACCCTCTTTCTCATATTGTTCTTTATACTTTGCATTGGGGAGCCGCTCTCTGCTTGTAGTAGTTGTTATTCTTCTTCTTCTTCTTCTTCTATTCTATCCTTTATTTAGCAAAAATTCCTCTTTCTCTCTCACTTTATTTTATTTTATTTTATTATTTTTTTTTTCCGTTCTCTCTCTATCTCTCTCTATTTCTCCCTCTCTTTCTATGTCTCTCCGAGTAATTATTTCGGATCGCAGAAATAAATAAATGAATGAAAAAAAAAAAAAATAATAAAAAAATAAAATAATAAAAAAATAAAATATTATCGGAACTAACATGATATATATGTGTGTGTCTCTCTCTCTCTCTGTGTGCTCGCGGGTGTTTGGCGGTCGTGTTGTGCTTGAAAAGGCGACAATGCTGAAGAAAAGTAAGATGAAGAGACGGAACACGGAGCCGAACATCGCCCCCAACACCAACCAACAGGCGGCCCCCCCCCAACCAGAAGAGTGAATAGAAGGGGGCGCCGATCAATAGTAGTGGTGGTGGTGGTAGTAGTAGTAGCAGTGGGGGGGAGGGAGGGAGGAAACGAAAAAACAGAAAAAAAAAATTTTCCAGAAAAATCCTTTCCCCGTGGAGGAGGAGGAGGAGGAGGAGGAGGAGGAAAAGAAACCAAAAAAAAAAATATATATATATCCACAACCCTAAAACCCACCCCACCCCACCCAATGTCCATCCAACCTTTGACAACAATTTCACGAGACACACACACACACACACACACACACAGCAGAAACACGCACAACACGGTTTATATATTATTTTGATACGCGATTTTTATATAATTGGCTTAGGGCGGCACGATAATAATAATAATAATAATAACAATAAAATGATAGTAGTAAAAAAAAAAATCCCGGGGGGTTGGTGGAGTGGCGCCGTCAAATTGTCTAGCCATTGGGGTGGGGGTTTTAGTTTTTTTAATGGTCGGGTCAATAAAAAAATAAATCCTGGGGATTTGGGGAGGGTGGCGCCCTGTCAAATTGTGGGGCTGTTTTTTTTTTTTATGGTCGGGTTAAAAAGAAAAAAATCCCCGGGCGGTTGGGGGCAGGGTGGCGCCCCGTCAAATTGTCTAGCCATTGGGGGGGTTTGTAGTTTTTTTGGTCGGGTCAAAAAAAAATCCTGGGGTTGGGGGGTGTCGCGCCTTCAAATTGTCTAGCCATTGGGGGTTGTAAATAGTTTTTTTGGTCGGGTCAAAAAATCCGTGGTTTGGGGGGTGGCGCCCGTCAAATTGTCTAGCCATTGTGGGGGGGTTGAATTTTTTTTTTTTTGGTCGGGTCAAAAAAATCCCGTGGGCTTTGGGTGGCGCCCGTCAAAATTGTGGGGTAGTGATTTTCTTTTTGTATGGTCGGGCCAAAAAAAAAAAAAAAAACTGCCCGACCGAAAAATATATAGAAAAAAATTTTTCCCTTTGAAAAAGACCGGAAAGAAAAGAAAAAAATTTATTAAAAATCAAAAAACGAAAACAAATACGCACAAATACGTCGTTAATTGGAGAAAGAAAAAATATTGAAGCAAATCGGAACATCGAACTATGTACATTTTTTTCATTTTATGATTTATTTTTTTTTCAATGATTTCGACAAGGTCAAGGCTGTTATCAGTATTCTAAGGATTGGTGGGGGGATATTTTAGTGGTTAAAATCTGTTATAAATCGGGGGGGTAAAACGGTTAGAAGCGGGGGGGGGGACTAATTCCGTTATCACTCACTGTTATCACACTTTCTCTCTTCTCTCTCTTCTCTTTGTTTCTTTCTTTTCTCTCTCTTTACACTTTCTTTCGTCTCTGACCTCTGGCCCCCTGTCTTTCTTGGTTCCTCTCTCCTAGGCGACAATGTTAAAGAAGATGAAAGGGAAAATGAAGAGGAGGAACACGGAGCCGTTCATGGTGCAGGGTGGAGGCGGTGGAGGAGGCGGAGGAGTGGAGGCGGCGTCGGAGGAGGAGGAGGAGGAGGCGTCGGTTTGGTCGGGGGCGGTGCCGCCCCACTCAGCCTGTCCGCTGTACCGCCCCCATACCAGGAACAACCCCAGCACGGCGAGTCATCATCGACGGCCGCCCTCAACAACAACGAGTTCTGAGGGCCGACCCACCCCCACACCCCCACCCCCCACCAAAAAACCACCCCCAGCCCCACCCCCGTCGTTCGACAACTAATTCATCTGTTGTCACCCCGTTAAACTATACTTAAAGAGTACATATAAAACGTGTATTGTACATATATCATCCTATATGTGTCTATGTATATATATATATATATATATACAAACGTATATAGATTCGGGAGGTGGGGGATGGGAAGGATTCTAGTCGCTTAGTACCCGCTAAATTATTCTAAAGACGCGTACAAAAAAAAAAAAATTACACTTTATCCGCTGTAATAAAAGGGACGAGAACTATAGTCCGGAAAAAAACACCCTTCACCTTCGCCTCCTCCTACCCCTCCCCAGACCGACTATAGCGTTTTTAGACGCAGACATTAAAAAGAAAAAAAACGTAAGACGCAGACTCCTCTACACGTTAATAAATCTCCCCTCCCAAAAAAAATTTAAAAAAATAAAATAAAATAGTGCATCGATGTTTTAAATATTTAAGTGAAAAACGAACGACTATAACTGATTTTCGGCTGTTCGGCCTTCGACACAGGGTGGGGGGTGTTCAGTGAAAAGAAAAAGAAAAAAAAATGAAAAAAATTTATTAAAAACGAGTCTAACAATAATCGAATTTCTATTTCTTTGGACGGGAGTTTAAGAGGTAAAAAAACAAAAAAAAACAAAAAAAAACTGAAAAAAAAAAAAAAGATTTATATAGATAAAATAAAAAAAAAAGTATTGGCAATTGTGTAAACTGTAATGAAGTAATTACGATAAAGTATGGTATTTTTTACCAAAACCACTCTCGCGCGCGATAATAAAATAGAAATAAATTAATACGACGAAAATAAATTAATACAGACAGAAGGAGGCGTAGCTGTATATAATATTTATTCGGGACGTTGGAGGGATAATCGAGGGAGGGATTTGGGGCCCGGCCGGCGGACGGGCCCTCTTATATATATATATGATATATATATATATATATATATATATATATATATATATATATCGGCCAATAAAAAAAAAAAAAAATTGCGCAATAAATTGCGTACAAATTCTAGTCATTGTTCGATCGCAAGTTTCAAGCTCGAATTATTTCGAATTGGGGGCGTAATTATTTTTTTATTTATTTTTTTTTTAAATCAGTCGAAGGAGCGCGAAATTATTATCGGGCGGGGGCGGGGGCAGGGGCGGGGATTAAGAAATGGGGCGCCGTATTTAATCGGCGCCTCCGTCTATTTAATTCGCATTTATTCGATTAGAGTTTTATTATTATTATTATTATTGTGGGGGTGGGGAGGGCCGGAATAGAAGAGGCCCAAAGGGTGGAGGGGTGGGGGCCCGCGATCTCTGGTATTTAATCGCGTAACGGGGCCTAAATTGGACAGAGGATAAAGGCCGATACGTCGTCGAAAGGGATATAAAGGGATGGATAAAGAGGGGATGACAAGATAGCCGGGATGGATATTGGAGGAAGATGAGGACGAGAAGGGGGGATGATTATTATTATTATTATTAAGGAATTCCCACTTCCCGGAAGGTGGCGGCCCCTGGCGGAGAAAACCAGGACCGGGCCCCTCTCTCAAGACTAAGACGGAGGGGGAAGGCGGGGCCGTTCCGTGGCCGATTGTGGGGGCGGTGCCGGGGGCGGCACACAACCAACCCCCTGAACGAACAATCAGCCACCGAACGGCCGCAAAAAAATTTAACACTAATAGATAATAAATAGGATAGAAGAGGGTGGTAAAAGGACGGGACCTGACGAGGTGGCCGGGGGCTCAGTCGCCGGCGGCTGGACGACAGAAATTGGACAGCCGCCGGCGATAGGCCTCCTCGCTAAGCCCCGTCAACAAAAACCCACCCCCAGACGGACAGAAAAACAAGAAAAAACCCACTGGACACTGGACAAAGACACTGATAACTGACACACAGAGAGTCTTCCCCCTCGGAACAGTTTCAGACAACAACAACAACAATCACAGGACGCTTATACGGACGACTGCAAAAAGGTATTAAACAAAAAATTAAAAAAAATAAAAAAAAAACCCGGAAAAATCCCGTATTTAAAAAAAAAAAAAATTAAAATCAAATTATTAATCGTTTTCTTCTTTCACGTTATATTATGTACTGTATATGATGTCATGTCAAAAAAACCTAGAAAACTGTGAGTATATATATATATATAGGACAAAAAACTAAAAAAAATATATGTCATTCTTCGTGAATTTTCGTCAATTTTTTGTTCCTCCCCCACCCCCCCCACCCCTCCTCATCCTCCTCCTGTTTCAATGGAAAAAAAAATTTCACCAATTTCAGCGAATAAATAAATCTTTTATTATTCCGCTCTCGTCACAATGATCTGTGTTGATCGGGGGGGAGGGGAAAAAAATTAAAAAAAAAAATATTCCGCACCGAATGGATAATTGTTGTGGAATCAAAATTGATATATTAAATGGCCCGGACGCAAAAAAAAAAAACTGTATCCGGGCAAAAGTATCCTGTATTCGGCCGGTAAGTGTACGGAAAAATGAGTCACTGCACTTGCCTCACTGTGAAAGGAGAGTTGAAAAATTGTTGTAATTTTCGAAATTTTCAAAATTTCAAGGCCATTTTTAAGTGGAAAAACGCTATTTTTGGTTCTAAAAACCGCATTTTCGGGCCAATTTTCGGTGTAAAAATGCCATTTTTCGACCTAAATACCGCATTTTTGGGCCGATTTCAAGCATAAAATCCCCATTTTTCGGCCTAAAAACAGCATTTATGGGCCGATTTTTCGTCCAGAAACTCCATTTTTTGGCCTATAAACCACATTTAGGGCCGATTTTTCGTCTGAAAACCTCATTTTTCGGCCTAAAATCCGCATTTAGGACCTATTTTTCGTCTAAAAACCCCATTTTTCGGCCTAAAAACAGCATTTAGGGCCGATTTTTCGTCTGAAAACCCCATTTTTCGGCCTATAAACCGCATTTCGGGCCGATTTTTCGTCTAGAAACCCCATTTTTCGCCCTAAAAACCGCATTTAGGACTGATTTTTCGTCTGAAAACCCCGTTTTTCGGCCTAAAAACCGCACTTGAGGGGCAATATTCGAATAAATATTGTAAAAGGAAACACAAAAATCTACGAAAAAACTACGAACTATAGTATAGAGTGTCGTTGGATAATAGTTGCAGTATCAATATATATTGAAAAGTAGAACTAGACCGGTAGTTAGACCGATCAGTAGAACTAAAGCGAAGAGTGGAACAAATATTTTCCTCTTCCGTTGCAGGCGTTTCCTCCATTTCCAGTAGTATTCCGGTCTTTTCCCGTCCCTCTTCGGCCAATTTCCAGCCGGCGCAATTCCACTCCAGGCCGGTTGTTCCCGGACCGGTTCCAGGAACAGGGAGGACGTCCCCGGCCCGCCACCAGCAACAAGTGGAGCGACATCCCGGTGCCTGAATAGGGGACATTTCAGACCGGGCGGTTTCCGGCCTCTCGCCGTCCTCAGTAGCGCTGTGTTGGTGTCGGCACTCCGGACGTGTCACTGTCTTGTGTATTTCAGTAGTAACAGTCTCGGTAGTGACGGCGCCACGGGAAAAACGTCCAAAGTGACGACAGTGACGGCCGCGACACAACGCTACTGAAGACGGCGAGAGGCCGAAAACCCCCGGCGAATTTTTGGGACGGCGCCAACAAAACTGAGACCGATAGGGCGAGGAAATTATTGGGCCGATTTTGAGCATAAAATCCCCATTTTTCGGCCTAAAAACCGCATTTATGAGGCTGATTTTTCGTCTGAAAACCCCGTTTTTCGGCCTAAAAACTGCATATAGGGCCGATTTTTCGTCTGAAAACCCCATTTTTTGGCCTATAAACAGCATTTATGGGGCAATATTCGAATAAATATTGTAAAACGAAACACAAAAACGGTACCTTTGTCCAAGGCAAAAGGCCTGTATTCGGTCCACAAGTGTACCGAAAATGAGACTTGTCCCTGTGAAAGGAGAGTTGAAAAATAGAAAATTTTCGAAATTTTCAAAATCGCCATTTTCTGGCCTAAATACCGCATTTTTGGCCCGATTTCGAGCATAAACTCCCCATTTTTCCGCCTAAAATCCGCATTTATGGGCTGATATTTCATCTGAAAACCCCATTTTTTGGCCTAAAAGCCACAATTTTGAGCCAATTTTTCGCCGATAAACCCCATTTTTGGGACTAAAAGCACCACATTTTGGGCCAATTTTCGTCGATAAACCCCATTTTAGGCCTAAAAACCGCATTTAGGGCCGATTTTTCGTCTAAAATCCCTATTTATGGCCCTAAAAACCGCATTTTCGGGCCAATTTTGCGTCTAAAAATGCCATTTTTGGGCCTAAAAGCCACATTTTCGGGCCAATGGCCGATTTTTCGTCTGAAAACCCTTATATTTCGGCCTAAAAACCGCATTTCTGGGGCAATATTGGAATAAATATTGTAAAACGAAACAAAAACGGTACCTTGTCCAGGGCAAAGCGTCCGGTCGATTTATTAAACTGGACAATAGTAAAAGGGCCAATTTCATTTTCGCTGAAACGAAATATAGAATTATCGATCGGCTGGAAACGAACTGTTTCATTCGATAACTGAGAATTTAACAGCTGTGTTTATTTATTTATTTTTTTTTATTTTTTTATTTTTTATTCATAGGCAATATCGCCGTTATATTTTTACATGTTTTAGAAGGCCATAAGACACGAGTCTTCGGGCCAATTTTGCGCCTGAACACCTCATTTTTTGACAGATTTTGCTCCCAAAAACCGCTTTTTTGTTGCCTAAAAACCACATTTTTTAGCCTAAAAACACCATTTTTGGACGGATTGTGAGCACAAAAACAGCACTCCTTTGCTCAAAGACCACGTTTTTGGGCCCAAAAATCAATTTTTTTGCGCCTAAAAACACCATTTTTAAACGGATTTTGCTCCTAAAACCACATTTTTCGGCCAATTTGTCGTCCAAAAACCCCATTATTACCCGATTTTGTACCTAAAAACCCCATTTTTCGGCCAATAAACCGCATTTTTCAGCCTAAAAACTGCATTTATGGGCTCATTTTTTGTCTAAAAATACCATTTTTGGGCTTAAAACAGCGATTTTGCGCATAAAAACACCATTTTTGGGGTGATTTTACGCATAAAATCCCCATTTTTGGGGCTAAAAACCGCGTTTTTGGGCTAATTATTCGTCAGAAAACCCCATTTTTTCACCTAAAAACCGCATTTCTGAGGCGATATTTTGTCAGAAAACCCGTAATTTCAAAAACGTCGCTCATATTCGGTCCACAAGTGTACAAAAGTGTGTTACACTTGCCCCTAAAAGGAGAGCTAAAAAATCGAAAATTTTCGATTTTTCAAAAATGTCGTCAGAATTTGCCCATATTCCCACCACAAGTGTACAAAAGTGAGTTACACTTGCCCCTAAAAGGAGAGCTAAAAAATCGAAAATTTTACATTTTTCAAAAATGTCGTCAGAATTTGCCCATATTCCCACCACAAGTGTACAAAAGTGAGTTACACTTGCCCCTAAAAGGAGAGCTAAAAAATCGAAAATTTTACATTTTTCAAAAATGTCGTCAGAATTTGCCCATATTCCCACCACAAGTGTACAAAAGTGAGTTACACTTGCCCCTAAAAGGAGAGCTAAAAAATCGAAAATTTTACATTTTTCAAAATGTCGTCAAATTTGCCCATATTCCCACCCACAACTGTACAAAAGTGAGTTACACTTGCCCCTAAAGAGAGCTAAAAATCGAAATTTTACATTTTTCAAAATGTCGTCAGAATTTGCCCATATTCCACCACAAGTGTACAAAAGTGAGTTACACTTGCCCCAAAAGGAGAGCTAAAAATCGAAAATTTTACATTTTTCAAAATATGTCAGAATTTGCCCATATTCCCACACAAGTGTACAAAAGTGAGTTACACTTTTAAAAGGAGAGCTAAAAATCAAAGAAAATTTGCATTTCAAAAATGTGTCGTCAGAGTTACCCATATTCACCTGTAAGAATTATTACAAAGTGTAGAGTTACACTTTTAAACTAAAAATCGAAAATTTTACATTTTTTTCCCAAAAA
>JACDQD010000007.1:301481-341462 GCA_019843655.1 Lethocerus indicus | reverse complement strand
AAAAGGAGAGCTAAAAATCGAAAATTTTGATTTTTCAAAAATGTCGTCAGAATTTGCCCATATTCCCACCACAAGTGTACAAAAGTGAGTTACACTTGCCCCTAAAAGGAGAGCTAAAAATCGAAAATTTTAGATTTTTCAAAAATGTCGTCAGAATTTGCCCATATTCCCACCACAAGTGTACAAAAGTGAGTTACACTTGCCCCTAAAAGGAGAGCTAAAAAATCGAAAATTTTCGATTTTTCAAAAATGTCGTCAGAATTTGCCCATATTCCCACCACAAGTGTACAAAAGTGAGTTACACTTGCCCCTAAAAGGAGAGCTAAAAAATCGAAAATTTTAGATTTTTCAAAAATGTCGTCAGAATTTGCCCATATTCCCACCACAAGTGTACAAAAGTGAGTTACACTTGCCCCTAAAAGGAGAGCTAAAAAATCGAAAATTTTGATTTTTCAAAAATGTCGTCAGAATTTGCCCATATTCCCACCACAAGTGTACAAAAGTGAGTTACACTTGCCCCTAAAAGGAGAGCTAAAAAATCGAAAATTTTCGATTTTTCAAAAATGTCGTCAGAATTTGCCCATATTCCCACCACAAGTGTACAAAAGTGAGTTACACTTGCCCCTAAAAGGAGAGCTAAAAAATCGAAAATTTTCGATTTTTCAAAAATGTCGTCAGAATTTGCCCATATTCCCACCACAAGTGTACAAAAGTGAGTTACACTTGCCCCTAAAAGGAGAGCTAAAAAATCGAAAATTTTAGATTTTTCAAAAATGTCGTCAGAATTTGCCCATATTCCCACCACAAGTGTACAAAAGTGAGTTACACTTGCCCCTAAAAGGAGAGCTAAAAAATCGAAAATTTTACATTTTTCAAAAAATCGATTTTTCAAAATGTCGTCAGAATTTGCCCATATTCCCACCACAAGTGTACAAAAGTGAGTTACACTTGCCCCTAAAAGGAGCTAAAAAATCGAAAATTTAGATTTTTCAAAAATGTCGTCAGAATTTGCCCATATTCCCACCACAAGTGTACAAAAGTGAGTTACACTTGCCCCTAAAAGGAGAGCTAAAAAATCGAAAATTTTACATTTTTCAAAAATGTCGTCAGAATTTGCCCATATTCCCACCACAAGTGTACAAAAGTGAGTTACACTTGCCCCTAAAAAAAAGGAGAGCTAAAAATCGAAAATTTTATTTTTCAAAATGTCGTCAGAATTTGCCCATATTCCCACCACAAGTGTACAAAAGTGAGTTACACTTGCCCCTAAAAGGAGAGCTAAAAAATCGAAAATTTTAGATTTTTCAAAAATGTCGTCAGAATTTGCCCATATTCCCACCACAAGTGTACAAAAGTGAGTTACATTTGCCCCTAAAAGGAGAGCTAAAAAATCGAAAATTTTGATTTTCAAAATGTCGTCAGAATTTGCCCATATTCCCACCACAAGTGTACAAAAGTGAGTTACACTTGCCCCTAAAAGGAGAGCTAAAATCGAAAATTTTCATTTTTCAAAAATGTCGTCAGAATTTGCCCATATTCCCACCACAAGTGTACAAAAGTGAGTTACACTTGCCCCTAAAAGGAGAGCTAAAAAATCGAAAATTTTACATTTTTCAAAAATGTCGTCAGAATTTGCCCATATTCCCACCACAAGTGTACAAAAGTGAGTTACACTTGCCCCTAAAAGGAGAGCTAAAAAATCGAAAATTTCGATTTTCAAAAACCATTTGCCCATTTTTTGTAAAAAGTGAGTTACACTTGCCCCTAAAAGGAGAGCCTAAAAATCGAAAATTTTCGATTTTTCAAAAATGTCGTCAGAATTTTGCCCATATTCACCACAAGTGTACAAAAGTGAGTTACACTTGTACTAAAAATCGAAAATTTTACATTTTTCAAAATAAGTCAGAATTTGCCCATGGTGAGTTTTTTCCAAAAGAGCTAAAAATCGAAAATTTTCATTTTTCAAAAATGTCGTCAAATTTATATTCCCACCAAAGTGTACAAAAGTTTTTGCCCCTAAAAGGAGAGCTAAAAATCGAAAATTTTGATTTTTCAAAAATGTCGTCAGAATTTGCCCATATTCCCACCACAAGTGTACAAAAGTGAGTTACACTTGCCCCTAGGCTAAAAATAAAATTTTGATTTTTCAAAATTTTTTGCCCATATTCCCACCACAAGCAAAAGTGAGTTACATTGCTAAAAGAGCTAAAAATCGAAAATTTTGATTTTTCAAAAATGTCGTCAGAATTTGCCCATATTCCCACCACAAGTGTACAAAAGTGAGTTACACTTGCCCCTAGAGAGCTAAAAATCGAAAATTTTCGATTTTCAAAAATAGAATTTGCCCATATTCCCACCACAAGTGTACAAAAGTGAGTTATATCCGCCCCTAAAAGGAGCTAAAAATCGAAAATTTTTGATTTTTCAAAATGTCGAATTTGCCCATATTCCCAACAAGTGTACAAAAATGAGTTTTGCCCCTAAAAGGAGAGCTAAAAATCGAAAATTTTACATTTTTCAAAAATGTCCAGAATTTGCCCATATTAAAAACCACAACCCTAAAACTGCATTTGTATTTTGGGCCTAAAATTTTTTTGGCATTTTGCCCTTTTACGCTTATAAAACAGCATTTTTGGCAAAAACATTTTGTACAAAGCATTTTTGGCTAAAAAAGGAGCTAAAAATCGAAAATTTTACATTTTTCAAAATGTCGTCAGAATTTGCCCATATTCCCACCCACAAGTGTACAAAAGTAGTTACACTTGCCCCTAAAAGGAGAGCTAAAAATCGAAAATTTTGATTTTTCAAAACCACATTTTGGGCATAAAACAGCATTTTGGGCTGATTTTACGTCAAAAAAGTATTTTTGGGCCTAAAATCGCATTTTGGTCCTATTTTACGCCTAAAACCGATTTTTGGGTTTAAAAATAGCATTTTTGGCCCAAAACCTCATTTTTGGCATAAAAACTGCATTTTGGGCTGATTTTACGTCCAAAACTGTATATTGGGCTTAAAAACCGCATTTTGGTCCAAATTTACCTAAAACCGCATTTTTGGGCATAAAAACAGCATTTTTGGCCTAAAATTGCATTTTTGGTCCAATTTTACGCCTAAAACCGCTTTTTGGGCATAAAACAGCATTTTTGGCCTAAAAATCGCATTTTGGTCCAATTTTACGCCTAAAACCGCTTTTTGGGCATAAAACAGCATTTTTGGCCTAAAAATCGCATTTTGGTCCAGGGCATAAAAACAGCATTTTTGGCCTAAAACCTTTTTTTGGCATAAAACTGCATTTTTGGGCTGATTTTACGTCCAAAATTGTATTTTGGGTTTAAAAATCGCATTTTTGGTCCAATTTACACCTAAAACCGCATTTTGGGTCTAAAACAGCAATTTTGGCCTGAAAACCTCATTTTTGGCATAAAACTGCATTTTTGGCTGATTTACGTCCAAAATTGTATTTTGGGCCTAAAATCGGATTTTGGTCCAATTTTACGCCCAAAAACTGCATCTTTTTGGGCTCCAAAAACAGGATTTTATGGCCTTAAAACCACATTTTTGGCATAAAACTGCATTTTAGGGCTAATATTTACGTCGATAAAATTGTATTTTTGGGCCTAAAATCGCATTTTTGGTCCAATTTTACATCTAAAACGGCATTTTTGGGCATAAAACTGCATTTTTGGCCTAAAACCTCATTTTCGGCATAAAACTGCATTTTTGGGCTGATTTTACATCAAAAATTATATTTTTGGGTCTAAAACCGCTTTTTGTCAAATTTTAGGCCTAAAACAGCATTTTGGCTGATTTTACGTCCAAAAAGTGCATATTTGGGCCTAAAACCGCATTTTGGCCAAAAAACTGCATTTTTGTGCTGATTTTTAGTCTAAAAACTTTTTTAGGCCTATTTTACGCCTAATACAGCACTTTTTGGTCTTAAATCGCATTTTTGGCCAATTTTACTCCTAAAACCGCATTTTTGGGCCAATTTGTGCCTAAAAACCACATTTTGGGCCCATTTTGCCCAAAAACGGCCTAGAAATGCGGTTTTAGGCACAAAATGGGCCCAAAATGTGGTTTTTAGGCACAAATTGGGCCCAAAAATGCGGCTTTTAGTAAATAAAGTACCATTAGTTTTAGGTGTATATATATATATATATATATATATATATATATATATATATATATATATATATAATTAATCTTTATATTCAATATAAAATAGTTCTGTTCACCTTCAAAATGGGGAATCAATTTTGGACCCATCGGTAGTATTCGGACCCTTAAAAACAATGATACGTGTTTTAAAAGTTATAATAAAATAATACAATAATATTATATACTTTTATTTCATAATATAAAAATAAAAAAATACATAGATACATATGTATGATTCACCTCCCATACAGGTACTAGACGGTGGGACAATGTTTCTAATTAATTTGTTTTGTTTTTCAGAGTAAAACTCCAACATCAACGTCATATTCGTTGTATATGAAAATAAAATCTACTTATACACTGAATCTGCAATTTTATTTACTAGATAGTAAATAAAATTGACTCTTCTCTTGAAAACACAAATCATTTGTCTCCGTTTAGTATAATAATAATTATTAACGACTGGAACAAGATAACATAAAAAAAAAATAAACATCATCATCACGGAATTGTATCAGTTGCCGTTTTAATGACAAACAATTTAGTTTGAAAAATTTGTATATATTTCTTTTTTCTGTGATTTCATCGGGTTCTATTGAAACGACAAAATTATATTATAACTAGCCGGACATAAAATATATTAAATGGGTTTTTATAATACAACAATTAAAAAAAAAATTCATACATAAATACAAATACAAATAATAGTGCGAAGAAACAAACAACAGAGGAATTAAGAATGTGTTTTTATTATTATTAAGAGTTATTTATGATTGGCCACAACAGAGACATTGCCTGACAGTAACATAAAATATAGGTGATTATTAATTAGTATCCTATATAAGGTATTAATGTATTATAATGTGTGTATAACTAATTACTGGGTTTCAATTTACAGGAGAAAAAAATCCTCTGTCTAAAAATTAGAAAGGGTAAAAAATTCAATTAGCAGAGCTCCTAAGTATTTTTAATGGAAATATTTTTAACATTTATTCTATATTTATAAGCCCCACCTTATAAGTGACCTTCTTAGTCATTTGGATGCAGATTAATAAAATTATTAATGGATCACATTTACCTATTACTAACAGATCAGTTTTTCACTAAGTACTATAAAATATCTCGATTATCAATTAGTATAGTATATAGCATTAATATAACTGGTCGCGCTATAATTTATGAAATGAAAGTTTATGTCCTTGGGAGAAAATGATTCAGTAGTTGTTACAAAAACTTATGTTTCATAAATTAAATATTTAAACAATTTATTGCCTATTTATAACAATTCAGATTGTGTTATAATTAACAGAAATAATTATCTAAAAAATATGTCATCAATGTCTAGTATTTTGTGGTACAAAATCTAATTGGAACTGCATTCAAATCAAATTTAAAAATATTTCACACATGAACTAGGTTATATTTTACCTTTAAGCATTTTTTAAATATTTGCCAATTACTTTTATTTCTAAACTGGGATTCGTATAAAACATTTGAGAAGAAAATTGTATATATTATTTAAGAAAAATCTTTATCCAAAAATATATCGCTAAAGGTTTTTAAATAGAAATATGTTTAAAATTGTCTATCGATTTATATACCCCCGTATAGAGCAATGAATCTATAAGAACTAGTTTATATTTTATTTTATTTGTACAAAGAATTGAAAGAAATTGTTAAAACACTCATTCACTTTCATTCTCAGACAAATCCACTCCTCTTTTACTAGTTCTCGTCCATAAACAATAAACTTTATTTCTAATATTTGCCCCTAACAACACTTTTTAAAATCTATTAGTCTCATAATATTATTCGCGTTTATTGTAAATGATTCAGAAAAAATAGAACATTATCAGTTAACCGATTGAACTAGGTATTAAATGTGAAATAATTCTTCTGAATTAAAAATAAACTCTCGACAACTGTTGAAATTCCAAACTCCAACTGAAGGTCCTTTTATATTCAATTCTGTCCTATCATGGACAATTTTAAATGTTAAAATAATTCTTTTTCAAGTTCAGGTTCACAACAAGAGCCGAGGCCATTTGGTCAAATTAAATATTAGCCATAATCGACAAAAAACAGACAAATCTCTAATAAACTATTTCCCCCCCGTCCAGGTTTTATCCAAACAGAAATTACCAATTGTTATAAGGCGAGGAAATTAAATTAGTTGAGATTCGAGGAACAGGAAAAAAAAATTTAAAACTGTATATTCCCTAACCTTGTAAATCATTAACCTCGACACTTTCAAACAATCGGTATTAAAAGAATTATAAAAATATTGTCACAGTCGGCAACGAGTAGAACTGAAAGAGTTATCTCGACAAATATGATGTGCTCTGATTGTTGGGTTGTTGTGAAATGCAGTCGATAAAAGAGGGAAAAAAGGAAAAAGGAAAAAGAAAAAAGGAAAAAAAGAGAAAAAGAGAAAAAGAAAGGAAAGAAAAAGGGAAAAAGACAGGGAGGCAAACAATGGACGGAGAATAATAGGAAAAAGTTAAAAAAGAAAAAACAAAAAAGAAAAAAAGAAAAATGAAAAAACCGAGTTTTCGTGGTGATTATCGCTGTTTTATCGATGGGAAATTAGAAATTATTTCTCGAAATATGCGTCCTGTAAATGAGACGACGATTAGAGACGGCCATTTTGGAGAAATTTTGAATATTTAAAAAACGGACAGAGAAGAGGGAAATTCCAATTGGGCCGATCATAAAAATTTCACATTGGTATCGTTATTGTAATTTCGCACTAACGCCTAATCGATTATTTTCCGATGTAAGTAAACGTTTAAATTATTATTACCGTTTATTTATTTTCGCGTATATAGTGCGTCGAAAAAAAATATAAATTCTGGAAACAGAAAATATATATTTCGTGTGTTTCCGTCTCCTCTCGCCGGTTTTAGTCTTTTGGTCGGCCGTCGAAAATTTAATTTAGGAGAAAATATTTTGAAAGAAATCGTACGAACTTGGCCAAAAAGAAAGGGCAAAGGGAGGTTATAAACATCTGGGGAGGGTTAAGGTTATACCGAAGCTTTAATATTTCATATTTTCCCCACAAGAATCCTTCACCAGTTTGATTGTTGTGTACAATAATTTAATTTACACGTTGTAAGGGACATTTGGGATGTCGGAGAGATAGCGCGGTGTTGTTATTTTACTTAATATTTAAGACTGTAAAGTTTAAGTAGAATATAATTTAAAAGTGTAATTGCTACCGACTAAAAGAAAACAGAGCACTGGTTTATTTATACATCAATTGTGGTACCCAAATCTTGTCGACAGGTCTTATTTTGTTTATACAATATTATTTTTTTTTTTAATATACTGTTGGGTAAATAAAGTGTGAAAAAGTTTTATTAAAAAATGTTGTTTATTTACCCTCTGACAATAACTGAATCGGAAGTATTAATCTGTTGAATACATAAAATTACTTCCAAGTATAAATGATGACACAATGTACAAATAATAATTTGAAATATTACAATAACTTTCTAATAATGCGTATTTATGGGCAGAAAAAATTATAACGAGAACAAGAAAAAATAAGCGAAACGAAATAGATTTATTAACTAAACAGATATTTTATTACCTTATGAAAAATTAAATAAATAACGGTGTAATTTTGTTTTAAGTTTGTTTATTTTCCCTCTGACATTAACTTAATCGGAAGTACTTGGAGATTAATAATTCCAGGATAAATCTTTTAAATACATCGAAACAAGAAAGTTAAGAAAATAATAAACAGTGTGTATTTATTAAGCAGACAAAATGTATTATAACAAGAAAATATAAGATAAATAAAAAAAGATTTATCGCTAAATAGATATTCTATTGACTACTCTTCCGTAGAATTACTTTTAGTAATACTAATATAGAATGTTTTAAAGAAAAACCAGGTATATTGCAGGAACATATAGTAAGAATATATACCGGAAATAAAACCTGAAATTGAGTAAGCTATTTCCATGTAATAGATACATACATTATATAATGTTGGGTAAATTCAACGAACCAATGTATTGGTTGTATATAAAATTAGGGTAATTTTTAAATTTGTTTTCTTAAATGAAAGACAAAATAATTTGGTACGATGAAATAGAAAAACTTTTTTATTAAAGCCATTGTTTACACCATTTGAAGTTGGTTTTTACGGCCAAAAATGTGGTTTTTAGGCACAAAATCGGCACAGTAAGGCCCTTTGGCCTGAATGTGTATAAACTTAGACATTTGTGTGTGTGTTTAAGATGTACTACATGTATTCATTGAAAATAAAGAATATGTATTTGTATTTGCTTGAGAAATAAGGTGGAAGTTTGCTTTCATCATTGTCACAATTTATTGCCACCCATTAAGGGCTAGTTTGAAAAAAAAATTATTTCACCCTAACTATACATTTAGTGTCAGCACACTAAACTCTGACTGAATAAGTCAGATTATCCAATTATAGAAAAAGTATTTATGATTGGCCACAACAGAGACATTGCCTGACAGTAACATAAAATATAGTTGATTATTAATTAGTATACTGTATACAGTATTAATGTATTATAATGTGTGTATAAACTAATTATGGGGTTTCAATTTACAGGTGAAAAAATTTTCTGTCTTAGGGAAAACATTAGAAAGGGTTAAAATTCAATTAGCAGAGCTCCTAAGTATTTTAAATGGAAATATTTTTAACATTTATTCTATATTTATAAGCCCCACCTTATAAGTGAGCTTCTCAGTCATTTGGATCCAGATTAATAAAATTATTAATAGATGACATTTACCTATTACTAACAGATCAGTTTTTTCATTAAGTAGTATAAAATATCTGGATTATCAATTAGTATAGTATATAGCATTAATATAACTGGTCGGGCTTTGATAATGAAATAAAAACTTGGGAGAAATTTATTCAGTGGTCATTACAAGAAACTTAGATGTTTTATAAATTAAAATATTTAAAAATGTATTGTCAATGTATACAAATTCAGGTTATGTTATAACCTGATGTTATAGGTTATTGGAACTGATTGAAATTGCTTTTAAATATTTTTCCTCATAAATAATTGACAGAATAATTATATAAAAATATGTCACGAATGTTTACTATTTTGTGGTACAAAATTTAATTGGAACTACTTTCAAATCAATTGTACAAATATTTGACACATGAACTATGTTATATTTTACCTTTAAGCATTTTTTAAATATTAACGACAATTACTTGTGAATTAGGTGGGGGCTTACGGAAAAATATGTGACATATTTTTTTATATAATTATTCTGTTAATTATTAATGAGGAAAAATATTTAAAAGCAATTCAATCGGTTCGGATAACCTATAACATCAGGTTATAACACAATCTGAATTTTTATAAATAGGCAATAAATATTTCCATTTATAAAACACTTAAGTGTCTTGTAACGACCACTGAATAAATTTCTCCCAAGTATTTATCTCATAAATCAAAGTCTGACCAGTTATATTAATGCTATATACTATACTAATTGATAAGGGATATATTTTATACTACTTAGTGAAAAAAACCTATCTGTTAGTAATAGGTAAATGTGATCCATTAATAATTATTATTAATGCGGTTGACTTCCTTTTTTTTCATCTGTAAATTGAAACCCAGTAATTAGTTATACACACATTATAATACATTATATAGGATACTAATTAATAATACGGATTAATAATAGGGAATTCCGATAAACAATTTTGTACAGTTTATTAATTTCTCTTTTTTCAGTAAACACAACACGAGTGGTTGAGGTAACACATTCTGTATTGATCTCGTCTGTACAATTCAGAAATACAATATATAAACTTGTACATTAAAAACTCTTCTCTTCTGAGTTCTGTTGTAATTTGTTTTCAACTATCATCCGTTTTGTCTATTTATTGTTAATAAGTAAATTGATTTGTATAACACTTTGAATTAATTTAAGGAACACCACGACCGATTATATGTAGTCCTCGATCTGCAACATAACAACAATACCTTCAATACCTTAAAGGATACAGAATTTTAAAATCTAGTTAAATTAACTAGTAAAAACAATAGGTCGGCCTGTGAAGAATACATTTTTTAGTTTAATAACATTTTTAAAATGTATTATCACAAATGGCACCCAATTAGTTTAGTTCATTAATAAATAAATGTTCGATAGTAGCTTGTGAATTTGTCAACTTTCCAGTGTTTTTTTTTAATTTTACTTCAATTTTTTTTAACATACCTCTGTGTATGTTTTATCTAAGAGATAAAAAAGTGTAATAAAGTTTGTTTAAATTTCGATTATTTCAAATTCAGATTATTTGTAAATGCCTCCATTAACATTCGACATTATTTATCATTTGAGATTGACACGTGAAATATATGGAAAATTGATTTAAAAATAGTTTCAATCCCTTTTTTCAGACTACTAAATACTGGACATTACAGATACTTTATTCGGTTCTTCCACTTTCCATATTTATTCTAGTTCAGAAATAAAAATAATTGCTGTTAATACTTGAATGAGTGTTTTTAACAATCTCTAAATTCTTTGGACAAATAAAATAAAATATAAACTAGTTCTTATAGATTCATTGCTCTATATGGGGTATATAAATCGATAAACAATTTTAAACAAATTTCTGTTTAAAAACCTTTAGCGATATATTTTTGGATAAGCATTTTCTTAAATAATGTATACAATTTTGTTCTCAAATGTTTTATACCGTCAAAATTGGATTTTGTACTACAAAATCCTAGACATTGTTGACATATTTTTTAGATAATTATTTCTGTTAATTATTTACGAAGAAAAATATTTAAAAGCAATTCAATCAGTTCGGATAACCTATAGCATCAGGTTATAACACAATCTGACATTGACAATACATTTTTAAATATTTCCATTAAATGAAACACTCAAGTGTTTTGTAACAACCACTGCACCATTTTCTCCCAACGACAGAAGTTTTTTTCTCATAAATCAAAGCCCGACCAGTTATATTAATGCTATATACTATACTAATTGATAATCCAGATATTTTATACTACTTAATGATTAAAACTGATCTGTTAGTAATAGGTAAATGCGATCCATTAATAATTTTATTAATCTGGATCCAAATGACTGACAAGGTCACTTATAAGGTGGGGCTTATAAATATAGAATAAATGTTAAAAATATTTCCATTTAAAATACTTAGGAGCTCCGCTAATTGAATTTTTTACCCTTTCTAATTTGTTCCTTAAGACAGAGGATTTTTTTCACCTGTAAATTGAAACCCAGTAATTAGTTATACAGACATTATAATACATTAATACCTGATATAAGATACTAATTAATAATCAACTATATTTTATGTTACTCTCAGGCAATGTCTCTGTTGTGGCCAATCATAAATAATTCCTTCACTCTAAAACAGCTTACACAACTTTCATTGTTTATGTAACGAAATATATTTTTGAACGTACATTTTTCAACCCTACTTTCTATATCCTATAATTTCGTTTCATTTTTTAGCTCCAGTTTATGGACAGAGAGCAGGTTAAGGTCAGGTTATATAATATAGTCCCAGTTGTAGTACAATAAAGTAATCTTTAAGTACTACATAAAGTAAACGCTTCTTATACAAATCAAAACTTATATAACTGCAGCTATAATAAATAACCGTAGAAGAAAGAAAAAAAGCTATTTAAATAGTTGTATTAGGAGTTCTTCTTCTGGTTGTATTCGTGAGTTTATTTTGATTTTTTATCATTGGTTTCCTTTAAATTTTATTATTCTTAAGGCAGATATTTTTACTCTTTGAATTTAGGTTCAGGTAGTTTAATTTAGAATAATAATTTGTGGTGTTATAGGTATATTTTATATTCTGGATCCGTGGTTAATATGTGTTTATACCGATGGTCTTCTTTGGTTTTATTCTTTCTTGGTCTATGTTTTTTCTTATTTTTTTTGTTTCTTTTTAAGGATGATTGTTCTTTGTTTATGGATTGGGAGTTTCTTAGCGTTAATTCTTGCTCTTTGTCTATGGTTCTTCTATTTGATTGAATATCTACTATTTTTATTAGTTTTGTTTTTTTTATTTCTTCTATGGTTATTTATTATAGCGGCAGTTATATAAGTTCTGATTTGTATAGGAAGCGGTTTTTATTTATAGTTCTTATATTTGTATTTTCTATATTTATGATGGTTGTTAGTCCTAATATAGTTAGAATTTTAATTGGTTGGGACGGTTTAGGTTTGGTTTCTTATTGTTTAGTAGTTTATTTCCAGAATTTTAAATCTTATAATGCTGGTATGCTAACGGTTTTAACTAATCGTATTGGTGATGTTGATATACTATAGAATACAATTCCAATAATTTACAACGATAAAAAAAAAGAAGCGATATACATATAGAAGGCTGTGTTCCGATTTATATTTCTGTGTTATTATTCAGTGATCAAACACTCTTACCTGTCGTAACTGTTATATATATATATATATATATATATATATATATATATATAAATATATATATATAAATTAAACGATTGCGGACGAAAAATAATTTTTAAAAACGACAATTAATTCAACCGAAGTAAAATCAGCCAGAGATTACTTTATTGTACTACAACTGGGACTATATTATATAACCTGACCTTAACCTGCTCTCTGTCCATAAACTGGAGCTAAAAAGGAAACGAAATTATAGGATATAGAAAGTAGGTTGGAAAATGTACGTTTAAAAATATATTTCGTTACATAAACAATGAAAGTTGTGTAAGCTGTTTTAGAGTGAAGGAATTATTTATGATTGGCCACAACAGAGACATTTCCTGAGAGTAACATAAAATATAGTTGATTATTAATTAGTATCCTATTTACAGTATTAATGTATTATAATGTGTGTACAACTAATTACTGGGTTTCAATTTACAGGAGAAAAAATCCTCTGTCTTAGGGAAAAATTAGAAAGGGTAAAATTCAATTAGCCGGAGCTCCTAAGTATTTTAAATGGAAATATTTTTAACATTTATTCTATATTTATAAGCCCCACCTTATAGTAGACTTATTAGTCATTTGGATCCAGATTAATAAAATTATTAATGGATCGCATTTATCTATTACTAACAGATCAGTTTTTCACCAAATAGTGTAAAATATCTGGATTATCAATTAGTATAGTATATAGCATTAATATAACTGGTCGGGCTTTAATTTATGAGATAAAACAGATAAAGAAAAAATGTTTTATAAATTAAAATATTTAAAAAATGTATTGCCTATTTATAAAAATTCAGATTGTGTTATAACCTGATGTTATAGGTTATCCGAACTGATTGAATTGCTTTTAAATATTTTTCCACGTATATAATTAACAGAAATAATTATCTAAAACAATATGTCATCAATGTCTAGTATTTTGTGGTACAAAAATCCAATTTCGATGGAACTACTTTCGAATCCATTCTACAAATATTATATATAACAATTACTTTTATTTCTAAACAGAGATTCGTATAAAACATTTGAGAACAAAATTGTATACATTATTTAAGAAAATGTTTATCCAAAAATATATCGCTAAAGGTTTTTAAACAGAAATTTGTTTAAAATTGTCTATCGATTTATATACCCCGTATAGAGCAATGAATCTATAAGAACTAGTTTATATTTTATTTTATTTGTCCAAAGAATTGAAAGAAATTGTTAAAACACTCATTCAAAGTATTAACTGGCCTTATTTTTATTTCTGAACTAGAATAAATATAGAAAGTGGAAGAACCGAATAAAGTATCTGTAATGTCCAGTATTTAGTAGTCTGAAAAAGGGATTGAAACTATTTTAAATCAATTTTCCATATATTTCACGTGCCAATCTCAAATGATAAATAATGTCGAATGTTAATGGAGGCATTTACAAATAATCTGAATTTGAAATAATCGAAATTTAAACAAACTTTATTACACTTTTTTATCTCTTAGATAAAACATACACAGAGATATGTTAAAAAAAATTGAAGTAAAATTAAAAAAAAAAACTGGAAAGTTGACAAATTCACAAGCTACTATCGAACATTTATTTATTAATGAACTAAACTAATTGGGTGCAATTTGTGATAATACATTTTAAAATGTTATTAAACTAAAAATGTATTCTTCACAGGCCGACCTATTGTTTTACTAGTTAATTTAACTAGATTTTAAAATTCTGTATCCTTTTAAGGTATTGAAGTATTGTTGTTATGTTGCAGATTCAGGACTACATATAATCGGTCGTGGTGTTCCTTAAATTAATTCAAAGTATTATACAAATCAATTTACTTATTAACAATAAATAGACAAAACGGATGATAGTTGAAAACAAATTACAACAGAACTCAGTACTGAAGAGTTTTTAATGTACAAGTTTATATATTGTATTTCTGAATTGTACAGACGAGATCAATACGGAATGTGTTACCTCAACCACTCGTGTTGTGTTTACTGAAATAAGAGAAATTAATAAACTGTACAAAATTGTTTATCGGAATTCCCTATTATTAATCCGTATTATTAATTAGTATCCTATATAATGTATTATAATGTGTATATAACTAATTACTTGGTTTCAATTTACTGAAGAAAAAGGAAGTCAGCAGCATTAATAATAATTATTAACGGATCACATTTACCTATTACTAACAGATCAGTTTTTTCACTAAGTAGGTATAAAATATCTCCTTATCAATTAGTATAGTATATAGCATTAATATAACTGGTCAGACTTTGATTTATGAGATAAATACTTGGGAGAAATTTATTCAGTGGTCGTTACAAGACACTTAAGTGTTTTATAAATGGATATATTTATTGCCTATTTATAAAAATTCAGATTGTGTTATAACCTGATGTTATAGGTTATCCGTAACTGAATGAATTGCTTTTAAATATTTTTACTAAAAAAAAATTAACAGAATAATTATATAAAAAATATGTCACATATTTCTCGGTAAGCTCCCACCTAATTCACAAGTAATTTAATATTTAAAAACATGCTTAAAGGTAAAATATAACATAGTTCGTGTGTGAAATATTTGTAAAATTGATTTGAAAGTAGTTCCAATTATGATATTTGCAATTTCAATCAGTTCGAATAACCTATCTAATAACCTAGTTATAACACAATCTGAATTATTTTAAATAGGCAATAAATTTTTAAATATTTTAATTTATAAAACACTCAAGTGTCTTGTAACCAACCAGTGAACTATTTTCTCCCAAGGACAGATGTTTTTATCTCATAAATCAAAGCCCGACCAGTTATATTAATGCTATATACTATACTAATTGATAATCCAGATATTTTATACTACTTAATGAAAAAACTGATCTGTTAGTAATAGGTAAATGTGATCCATTAATAATTTTATTAATCTGGATCCAAATGACTAAGAAGGTCACTTATAAGGTGGGGCTTATAAATATAGAATAAATGTTAAAATATTTCCATTTAAAATACTTAGGAGCTCTGCTAATTGAATTTTAATCCTTTCTAATGTTTTAGACAGAGATTTTTTTCACCTGTAAATTGAAACCCAGTAATTAGTTATACACACATTATAATACATTAATACTATATAAGATACTAATTAATAATCACCTATATTTTATGTTACTGTCAGGCAATGTCTCTGTTGTGGCCAATCATAAATACTTTTTCTATAATCTGGATAATCTGACTTATTCAGTCAGAGTTTAGTGTGCTGACAATAAATGTACAGTTAGGGTGAAATAATTTTTTTTTAAACTAGCCCTTAATGGGTGGCAATAAACTGTGACAATGATGAAAGCAAACTTCCACCTTATTTCTCAAGCAAATACAAATACATATTCTTTATTTTCAATGAATACATGTAGTACATCTTAAACACACACACAAATGTCTATGTTTATACACATTCAGGCCAAAGGGCCTTACTGTGCCGATTTTGTGCCTAAAAACCACATTTTTGGCTCAAAACCAACTTCAAATTGTGTAAAACAATGGCTTTAATAAAAAGTTTTTCTATTTCATCATACCAAATTATTTTGATTTTCATTTAAGAAAACAAATTTAAAAATTACCTAATTTTATATACAACCAATACATTGGTTCGTTGAATTTACCCAACATTATATAATGTATGTATCTATTATATAGCTTACTCAATTTCAGATTTTATTTCCGGTATATATTCTTACTATATGCGTTCCTGCAATATACCTGGTTTTTCTCTAAAACATTCTATATTAGTATTACTAAAAGTAATTCTATGGAAGAGTAGTCAATAGAATATCTATTTAGCGATAAATCTTTTTATTTATCTTATATTTTCTTGTTATAATACATTTTGTCTGCTTAATAAATACACACTTGCTTCTTATTTTCTTAACATTCTTGTTTCGATGTATTTAAAAGATTTATCCTGGAATTATTAATCTCCAAGTAGTTCAGATTAAGTTAATGTCAGAGGAAAATAAACAAACTTAAAACAAAATTACACCGTTATTTATTTAATTTTTCATAAGGTAATAAAATATTTGTTTAGTTAATAAATCTATTTCGTTTCGCTTATTTTTTTCTTGTTCTTGTTATAATCTTTTCTGCCTAATAAATCGCATTATTAGAAAGTTATTGTAATATTTCAAATTATTATTTGTACATTGTGTCATCATTTATACTTGGAAGTAATTTTATGCATTCAACAGATTAATACTTCCGATTCAGTTATTGTCAGAGGGTAAATAAACAACATTTTTTTAATAAAACTTTTTCACACTTTATTTACCCAACATTATATTAAAAAAAAAAATAATATTGTATAAACAAAATAAGACCTGTCGACAAGATTTGGGTACCACAATTGATGTATAAATAAACCAGTGCTCTGTTTTCTTCTAGTGGGTAGTAATTACACTTTTAAATTATATTCTACGAAACTTTACAGTCTTAAATATTAAGTAAAATAACAACACCCCGCGCTATCTCTCCGACATCCCAAATGTCCCTTACAACGTGTAAATTAAATTATTGTACACAACAATCAAACTGGTGAAGGATTCTTGTGGGGAAAATATGAAATATTAAAGCTTCGGTATAACCTTAACCCTCCCCAGATGTTTATAACCTCCCTTTGCCCTTTCTTTTTGGCCAAGTTCGTACGATTTTTTCAAAATATTTTCTCCTAAATTAAATTTTCGACGGCCGACCAAAAGACTAAAACCGGAGAGAGGAGGCGGAAAGACACGAAATATATATTTTCTGTTTCAGAATTTATATTTTTCGACGCACTATATACGCGAAAATAAATAAACGGTAATAATAATTTAAACGTTTACTTACATCGGAAAATAATCGATTAGGCGTTAGTGCGAAATACAATAACGATACGAATGTGAAATTTTATGATCGGCCCAATTGGAATTTCCCTCTTCTCTGTCCGTTTTTAAATATTCAAAATTTCTCCAAAATGGCCGTCTCTAATCGTCGTCTCATTTACAGGACGCATATTTCGAGAAATAATTCTATTTCCATTGATAAACAGGATAATCACCACGAAAACTCGGTTTTCATTTTTTTTTTTTCTTTTTTAATTTTTTTCTTTTTAACATTTTTTCCTATTATTCTCCGTCCATTGTTTGCCTCCTGTCTTTTTCCTTTTTTCTTTCCTTTCTTTTTCTCTTTTTCTCTTTTTCCTTTTTTCCCTTTTTCCCTTTTTTCCCTCTTTTATCGACTGCATTTCACAACAACCCAACAATCAGAGCACATCATATTTGTAGAGATAACTCTTTCAGTTCTGCTCGTTGCCGACTGTGACAATATTTTTATAATTCTTTTAATACCGATTGTTCCAAAGTGTCCAAGTTACTGATTTACACGGTTAGGGAATATACAGTTTTGACTTTTTTGCTGTTCCTCGAATCGCAACCAATTTAATTTCCTCACCCTACAACAATTGGTAATTTCTGTTGGGATTAAACTTGGACAGGGGGGAAATAGTTTATTAGAGATTTGTCTGTTTTTGCCGATTATGGCTGTATAAAGTTTATTGTTTAAATTTCGATTATTTGATTTCGGATTATTCTTAAATTTCTGCATTAATATTTGACAAGAAATAGCTGTTTGGTGATTATTTTTCAATTCTGAGAGTGCATCGGGTTGAAAATGGATTTAAAAATAGTTTCAATTGCCTTTTTCAGACTACTAAAGACTGGACATTACAGATACATTTTTTGTATAATTACCAAAAAAAAATCAAATACCTACAATATTCACAATACACAATACTCGATAAAATTATGTAAAAGCCGTTAGTTTTTTCCTACTTATTTATTGTTTGTGAGAGCAAGTTTGTCTGAGAATGAAAGTGAATGAGTGTTTTAACAATTTCTTTCAATTCTTTGAACAAATAAAATAAAATATAAACTAGTTCTTATAGATTCATTGCTCTATACGGGGGTATATAAATCGATAGACAATTTTAAACATATTTCTATTTAAAAAACCTTTAGCGATATATTTTTTGGATAAACATTTTCTTAAATAATATATACAATTATGTTATCAAATGTTTTATACGAATCCCAGTTTAGAAATAAAAGTAATTGGCATTAATACTTAAAAAATGTGTAAAAGGTAAAATATAACATAGTTCGTGTGTAAAATATTTGTTAAATGGATTTGAAAGTAGCTCCATCGAATTAGATTTTTGTACCACAAAATACTAGACATTGATGACATATTTTTTTAGATAATTATTTGAGTTAATTATTGACGAGGAAAAATATTTTAAAGCAATTTCAATCAGTTGATAACCAATAACATCAGGTTATAACATAATCTGAATTGTTATAAATAGGTAATACATTTTTTAAATATTTTAATTTATCAAACACAAGTTTTTTGTAACAACAAATAATGGATAAATTATGGATAAATATTTCCTTTTATAAAACACTCAAGTGTCCTGTAACCACCACTGAATTATTTTCTCCCAAGGAAAGAAATTTTATCTCATAAATTAAAGCCTGACCAGTTATATTAATGCTATATACTATACTAATTGATAATCGAGATATTTTATAGTACTTAGTGAAAAAATGATCTGTTAGTAATAGGTAAATGTCATCTATTAATAATTTTATTATTCTGGATCCAATATGACTAACAAGGTCATTTATAAGGTGGGGCTTATAAATATAGAATAAATGTTAAAATATTTCCATTTAAAATACTTAGGAGCTCGGCTAATTGAATTTTTACCCTTTCTAATTTTTCCCTAAGACAGAGGATTTTTCTCCTGTAAATTGAAACCCAGTAATTAGTTGTACACACATTATAATACATTAATACTGTAAATAGGATACTAATTAATAATCAACTATATTTTATGTTACTCTCAGGAAATGTCTCTGTTGTGGCCAATCATAAATAACTCCTTCACTCTAAAACAGCTTACACAACTTTCATTGTTTATGTAACGAAATATATTTTTAAACGTACATTTTTCAACCCTACTTTCTATATCCTATAATTTCGTTTCCTTTTTAGCTCCAGTTTATGGACAGAGAGCAGGTTAAGGTCAGGTTATATAATATAGTCCCAGTTGTAGTACAATAAAGTAATCTCTGGCTGATTTTACTTCGGTTGAATTAATTGTCGTTTTTAAAAACTTATTTTTCGTCCGCCATCGTTTAATTATATATATATATATATATATATATATATATATATATATATATATATATATATATATATATATAAAACAGTTATGACAGACAAGAAGTGTTTGATCACTGAATAATAACACATAAAATATAAATGGACACAGCCTTCCCTATATTTATATCGCTTCTTTTTTATCGTAAATTATTGGAATTGTATTCTATAGTATATAATCATATATAATATGTATCTGAATGATATAATACCATACTTATATATATAAATATATATATATATATATATATATATATATATATATATATATATATATATATAGGGACGGTGTCTCTTCATAATACCTTTTTTGACGTGAACCTCCAAACCGGTCTGTTGTTTTAATTATTTTCCTTTTCTCTAAAGTAGACAGAATAAAGTTGAAAAGTGCCCACAACAACACCTTCCCTAGTGACTAGTCATATGCCCGGGATTTTGAAATTACAAAAAAATTCGCCCATCTGTCTCATAATAAACCAAACAAAATAAATAATAGTCGGGCTTTAATTTATGAAATAAATACTTGGGAGAAATTTATTCAGTGGTTGTTATAAGACACAAGTGTTTTATAAATGGATATATTTATCAAATTTATTGACTATTTTTAAAAATTCGGATTGTGTTATAACCTGATGTTATACGTTATCCGAACTGATTGAAATTGATTTTAAATATTTTTCCATGTAAATAATTAACAGAAATAATTATCTAAAAAAATATGTCATCAATGTCTAGTATTTTGTGGTACAAAAAACCAATTTCGATAGAACTACTTTCAAATCCATTTTACAAATATTATATATAAGAATTACTTTTATTTCTAAACTGACATTCGTATAAAACATTTGAGAACAAAATTGTATACATTATTTAAGAAAATGTTTATCCAAAAAATATATCGCTAAAGGTGTTTTAAACAGAAATTTGTTTAAAATTGTCTATCGATTTATATACCCCTGTATAGAGCAATGAATCTATAAGAACTGGTTTATATTTTATTTTATTTTTCCAAAGAATTGAAAGAAATTGTTAAAAACACTCATTTAAGTATTAACGGCAATTATTTTTATTTCTGAACTAGAATAAATATAGAAAGTGGAAGAACCGAATAAAGTATCTGTAATGTCCAGTATTTAGTAGTCTGAAAAAAGGGATTGAAACTACTTTTAAATCAATTTTCCATATATTTCACGTGCCAATCTCAAATGATAAATAATGTCGAATGTTAATGGAGGCATTTACAAATAATCTGAATTTGAAATAATCGAAATTTAAACAAACTTTATTACACTTTTTATCTCTTAGATAAAACATACACACAGGTATGTTAAAAAAATTGAAGAAAAATTAAAAAAAAACGCTGGAAAGTTGACAAATTCACAAGCTACTATCAAACATTTATTTATTAATGAACTAAACTAATTGGGTGCCATTTGTTAATACATTTTAAAAATGTTATTAAACTAAAAATGTATTCTTCACAGGCCGACCTATTGTTTTACTAGTTAATTTAACTAGATTTTAAAATTCTGTATCCTTTTAAGGTATTGATGGTATTGTTGTTATGTTGCAGATCGAGGACTACATATAATCGGTCGTGGTGTTCCTTAAATTAATTCAAAGTATTATACAAATCAATTTACTTATTAACAATAAATAGACAAAACGGATGATAGTTGAAAACAAATTACAACAGAACTCAGAAGAAGAGTTTTCAATGTACAAGTTTATATATTGTATTTCTGAATTGTACAGACGAGATCAATACGAATGTGTTACCTCAACCACTGTGTTGTGTTTACTGAAAAAGAGAAATTAATAAACTGTACAAAATTGTTTATCGGAATTCCTATTATTAATCCGTATTATTAATTAGTATCCTATATAATGTATTATAATGTGTATATAACTAATTACTTGGTTTCAATTTACTGAAGAAAAATGGAAGGCAGCAGCATTAATAATAATTATTAACGGATCACATTTACCTATTACTAACAGATCAGTTTTTTTCACTAAGTAGTATAAAATATCTCCCTTATCAATTAGTATAGTATATAGCATTAATATAACTGGTCAGACTTTGATTTATGAGATAAATACTTGGGAGAAATTTATTCAGTGGTCGTTACAAGACACTTAAGTGTTTTATAAATGGATATATTTATTGCCTATTTATAAAAATTCAGATTGTGTTATAACCTGACGTTATAGGTTATCCGTACTGAATGAATTGCTTTTAAATATTTTTACTAATAAATAATTAACAGAATAAATATATAAAAAAATATGTCACATATTTCTCGGTAAGCTCCCACCTAATTCACAAGTAATTTAATATTTAAAACATGCTTAAAGGTAAAATATAACATAGTTCGTGTGTGAAATATTTGTAAAATTGATTTGAAAGTAGTTCCAATTAGATTGCAATTTCAATCAGTTCGAATAACCTATCTAATAACCTAGTTATAACACAATCTGAATTATTTTAAATAGGCAATAAATTTTTAAATATTTTCATTTATAAAACACTCAAGTGTCTTGTAACCACCACTGAACAATTTTCTCCCAAGGACAGATGTTTTTATCTCATAAATCAAAGCCCGACCAGTTATATTAATGCTATATACTATACTAATTGATAATCCAGATATTTTATACTACTTAATGAAAAAAACTGATCTGTTAGTAATAGGTAAATGTGATCCATTAATAATTTTATTAATCTGGATCCAAATGACTAAGAAGGTCACTTATAAGGTGGGGCTTATAAATATAGAATAAATGTTAAAAATATTTCCATTTAAAATACTTAGGAGCTCTGCTAATTGAATTTTTTACCCTTTCTAATTTTTAGACAGAGGATTTTTTTCACCTGTAAATTGAAACCCAGTAATTAGTTATATACACATTCTAATACATTAATACTGTATATAAGATACTAATTAGTAATCACCTATATTTTATGTTACTGTCAGGCAATGTCTCTGTTGTGGCCAATCATAAATACTTTTCTATAATCTGGATAATCTGACTTATTCAGTCAGAGTTTAGTGTGCTTACACTAAATGTACAGTTAGGGTGAAATAATTTTTTTTAACTAGCCCTTAATGGGTGGCAATAAATTGTGACAATGATGAAAGCAAACTTCCACCTTATTTCTCAAGCAAATACAAATACATATTCTTTATTTTCAATGAATACATGTAGTACATCTTAAACACACACACAAATGTCTATGTTTATACACATTCAGGCCAAAGGGCCTTACTGTGCCGATTTTGTGCCTAAAAACCACATTTTTGGCCGTAAAAACCAACTTCAAATGGTAAACAATGGCTATAATAAAAAAGTTTTTCTATTTTATCGTACCAAATTATTTTGTCTTTCATTTAAGAAAACAAATTTAAAAATTACCCTAATTTTATATACAACCAATACATTGGTTCGTTGAATTTACCCAACATTATATAATGTATGTATCTATTACATAGCTTACTCAATTTCAGATTTTATTTCCGGTATATATTCTTACTATATGTGTTCCTGCAATATACCTGGTTTTTTCTCTAAAAGCATTCTATACTAGTATTACTAAAAGTAATTCTACGGAAGAGTAGTCAATAGAATATCTATTTAGCGATAAATCTTTTTTTATTTATCTTATATTTTCTTGTTATAATACATTTTGTCTGCTTAATAAATATACACTGTTTCTTATTTTCTTAACTTTCTTGTTTCGATGTATTTAAAAGATTTATCCTGGAATTATTAATCTCCAAGTAGTTCAGATTAAGTTAATGTCAGAGGGAAAATAAACAAACTTAAAACAAAAATTACACCGTTATTTATTTAATTTTTCATAAGGTAATAAAATATTTGTTTAGTTAATAAATCTATTTCGTTTCGCTTATTTTTTTTCTTGTTCTTGTTATAATCTTTTTCTGCCTAATAAATACGCATTATTAGAAAGTTATTGTAATATTTCAAATTATTATTTGTACATTGTGTCATCATTTATACTTGGAAGTAATTTTTATGCATTCAACAGATTAATACTTCCGATTCAGTTATTGTCAGAGGGTAAATAAACAACATTTTTTTAATAAAACTTTTTTCATACTTTATTTACCCAACAGTATATTAAAAAAAAAAAATAATATTGTATAAACAAAATAAGACCTGTCGACAAGATTTGGGTACCACAATTGATGTATAAATAAACCAGTGCTCTGTTTTCTTTTAGTCGATAGCAATTACACTTTTAAATTATATTCTACGAAACTTTACAGTCCAAAATATTAAGGAAAATAACAACACCCCGCTATCTCTCCGACATCCCAAATGTCCCTTACAACGTGTAAATTAAATTATTGTACACAACAATCAAACTGGTGAAGGATTCTTGTGGGAAAATATGAAATATTAAAGCTTCGGTAACCTTAACCCTCCCCAGATGTTTATAACCTCCCTTTGCCCTTTCTTTTGGCCAAGTTCGTACGATTTTTTTCAAAATATATTCTCCTATAATTAAATTTTCGACGGCCGACCAAAAGACTAAAACCGGCGAGAGGAGACGGAAACACACGAAATATATATTTTCTGTTTCAGAATTTATATTTTTTCGACGCGCTATATACGCGAAAATAAATAAACGGTAATAATAATTTAAACGTTTACTTACATCGGAAAATAATCGATTAGGCGTTAGTGCGAAATTACAATAACGATACCAATGTGAAATTTTTATGATCGGCCCAATTGGAATTTCCCTCTTCTCTGTCCGTTTTTTAAATATTCAAAATTTCTCCAAAATGGCCGTCTCTAATCGTCGTCTCATTTACAGGACGCATATTTCGAGAAATAATTTCTAATTTCCCATTGATAAAACGGGGATAATCACCACGAAAACTCGGTTTTTTTTCGTTTTTCTTTTTTTTCTTTTTTTAATTTTTTTTCCTTTTTTAACTTTTTTTCCTATTTTTCTCCGTCCATTGTTTGCCTCCCTGTCTTTTTTCCCTTTTTTCTTTCCTTTCTTTTTTCTCTTTTTTCTCTTTTTTTTCCTTTTTTTCTTTTTTTCCCTTTTTCCCTTTTTTTCCCTCTTTTATCGACTGCATTTCACAACAACCCAACAATCAGAGCACATCATATTTGTCGAGATAACTCTTTCAGTTCTACTCGTTGCCGACTGTGACAATATTTTTATAATTCTTTTAATACCGATTGTTCCAAAGTGTCCAAGTTAATGATTTACAGGGTTAGGGAATATACAGTTTTAAATTTTTTTTTTCCTGTTCCTCGAATCTCAACTAATTTAATTTCCTCGCCTTATAACAATTGGTAATTTCTGTTGGGATAAAACCTGGACGAGGGAAATAGTTTATTAGAGATTTGTCTGTTTTGCCGATTATGGCTATATAATGTTTATTGTTTAAATTTCGATTATTTGTAAATGTCCGCGTTAATATTCGACAAGTAATAGCTGTTTGGTGATTATTTTTCAATTCTGAGAGTGCATCGGGTTGAAAATGGATTTAAAAATAGCAATGTTCATACATATTTGGTTCTCCAATTTTCTATATATATTCTAGTTCGAAATAAAATTAATTGCCGTTAATACTTGAATGAGTGTTTTTAACAATTTCTTTCAATTCTTTGGACAAATAAAATAAAATCTAAACTATTTCTTATAGATTCATTGCTCTATACGGGGTATATAAATTGATAGAGAATTTTAAACATATTTCTGTTTAAAAACCTTTAGCGATATATTTTTGGATAAACATTTTCTTAAATAATATATACAATTATGTTATCAAATGTTTTATACGAATCCCAGTTTAGAAATAAAAGTAATTGGCATTAATACTTAAAAATGTGTAAAAGGTAAAATATGTTCGTGTGTGAAATATTTGTTAAATGGATTTGAAAGTAGTTCCATCGAATTAGATTTTTGTAACACAAAATACTAGACATTGATGACATATTTTTTTAGATAATTATTTCTGTTAATTAAAACACAATCTGAATTGTTATAAATAGGCAATAAATTGTTTAAATATTTTAATTTTTTTGTAACACAAGTTTTTGTAACAACTACTGAATCATTTATTCCCGAGGACATAAACTTTCATTTCATAAATTATAGCCCAACCAGTTATATTAATGCTATATACTATACTAATTGATAAGGGAGATATTTTATACTATTTAGTGAAAAAACTGATCTGTTAGTAATAGGTAAATGCGATCCATTAATAATTTTATTATTCTGGATCCAAATGACTAACAAGGTCACTTATAAGGTGGGGCTTATAAATATAGAATAAATGTTAAAAATATTTCCATTTAAAATACTTAGGAGCTCCGCTAATTGAATTTTTTACCCTTTCTAATTTTTTCCCTAAGACAGAGGATTTTTTCTCCTGTAAATTGAAACCCAGTAATTAGTTATACAGACATTATAATACATTAATACCTTATATAAGATACTAATTAATAATCACCTATATTTTATGTTACTGTCAGGCAATGTCTCTGTTGTGGCCAATCATAAATAACTCTTAATAATAATAAAACACATTCTTAATTCCTCTGTTGTTTGTTTCTTCGCACTATTATTTGTATTTGTATTTATGTATGAATTTTTTTAATTTTGTATTATAAAACCCATTTAATATATTTTATGTCCGGCTAGTTATAATATAATTTTGTCGTTTCAATAGAACCCGATGAAATCACAGAAAAAAAATATATACAAATTTTTCAAACTAAATTGTTTGTCATTAAAACGGCAACTGATACAATTCCGTGATGATTATGTTTATTTTTTTTGTTTATGTTATATTGACCTGAGAAATAGTCGCAGAAAAACCGATCTTGGACAGCGTTTGATTATGTTTCCGTTACTAAACGGAGACAAAAGATTTGTGTTTTCAAGAGAAGAGTCAATTTTATTTACTATCTAGTAAATAAATTGTAAATAATTCAGTAAATAAAATTGTAGATTGAGTGTGTAAGTAGATTTTATTTTCATACACACAGAATATGACGTTGATGTTGGACTTTTATTCTGAAATAACAAAACAAAATTAATTAGAAACATTGTCCCACCGTTTAGTACCTGTATGGGAGGTGAATCATACATATATGTATGTATGTATTTTAAATTTTATATTGTGAAATAAAAGTATATAATATTATCGTATTATTTTATTATAACTTTTAAAACACGTATCATTGTTTTAAGGGTCCGAATAATATCGTGGGTCCAAATTGAATCATTTTGACAGTGAACAGAACTATTTTATATTGAATATAAATATTAATTCCATATATATATATATATATATATATATATATATATATATATATATATATATATATATATCACCTAAAACTAATGGTACTTTATTTACTAAAAGCCGCATTTTGGGCCCAATTTGTGCCTAAAACCACATTTTGGGCCCATTTTGTGCCTAAAAACCGCATTTCTGGGCCCCGTTTTTCAGCGCAAAATCGGGCCAAAATAGCGGTTTTTAGGCATAAATTTGACCCAGAAACGGTTTTAGGCGTAAATTTGGCCCAAAATGCGGTTTTTGGGCGTAAAATCGGCCCAAAATGCGGTTTTAAGAGTAAAATTGGCCCCAAAATGCGATTTTTAGACCAAAAGTGCTGTATTTGGCGTAAAATTGGCTTTTAGTTTTAGACTAAAATCAGCACAAAAATGCAGTTTTTGGCCAAAAATGCGGTTTTAGGCCCAAATATGCACTTTTTGGACGGAATATCAGCCCAAAATGCAGTTTTATTCAAAAATGATATTTTAAAGTCAAAAACGCTGTTTTATGCCCAAAATGCTGTTTTAGGCCTAAAATTGGACCAAAATGCGGTTTTATGCATAAAATTCGACCAAAAAATGCGATTTTAGGCCAAAAATGCTGGTTTTAGGCCAAAATTGAACCAAAAATGCGGTTTTTAGGCAAAAAGCACAATTTTTTGACGTAAAATCAGCCAAAATGCAGTTTTATGGCAAAAATAAGGTTTTAGGCCAAAATGCTGTTTTATGCCCAAAAAGCGGTTTTTAGGTGTAAATTGGACCAAAAAATGCGTTTTATTTTAGGCCAAAATGCTGTTTTATGCCCAAAATGCTGTTTTAGGCGTAAAATTGGACCAAAATGCGCTTTTAAGCCCAAAAATACAATTTTTGGACGTAAAATCAACCCAAAAATGCAGTTTTATGCCAAAAAGCGGTTTTTAGGCGTAAAATTGGACCAAAATGCGATTTTTAGGCCAAAAATGCTGTTTTATGCCCAAAAATGCGGTTTTGGCGTAAATTGGACAAATGCAGTTTTATGCCAAAAAATGAGGTTTTAGGCAAAAATGCTGTTTTAGGCCCAAAATGCGGTTTTAGGCGTAAAATTGGACCAAAAATGCGATTTTTAGGCCCAAAAATACAATTTTTGACGTAAAATTAGCCCAAAATGCAGTTTTATGCCAAAAATGTGGTTTTGCTCAAAATTGGTTTTAGGCCCAAAATACTTTTTGAACGTATCAGACCAAAATGCAGTTTTTATGCCAAAAATGAGGTTTTAGGCCAAAATGCAGTTTTATGCCAAAAATGAGGTTTTAGGCATAAATTCGACCAAAAATGCTTTTTAGGCCCAAAAATACAATTTTTGGACGAAAAATCAACCAAAATGCTGTTTTGAACCCAAAATGCTGTTTTATGCATAAAATTGGACCAAAAATGCATTTTTTAATTTAAAATCTGATTTTTCGATGTAAATCAGCCAAAAATGCAGTTTATGACCAAAATATTTTAGGCCAAAAAATGCATTTTTAGGCCAAAATGAGATTTTAGGCCAAAAATGAGTTTTAGGCCAAAATGGTGTTTTTAGGCGTAAATTGGACCAAAATGCAATTTTTGGACGTAAAATCAGCCCAAAATGCAGTTTTATGCCGAAAAGCGGTTTTAGGCGTAAAATTGGACCAAAATGCGGTTTTAAACCCAAAAATACAATTTTGGACGTAAAATAATCCCAAAATGCAGTTTTTATGCCAAAAATAAGGTTTTAGGCAAAATGCTGTTTTATGCCCAAAAAGCGGTTTTAGGTGAAATGGACCAAAAATGCGATTTTTAGGCCAAAAATGCTGTTTTATGCCCAAAAATGCGGTTTTTAGGCGTAAAATGGACCAAATGCAGTTTTATGCCAAAATGCTGTTTTAGGCAAAAATGCTGTTTTAGGCAAAATGCAGTTTTAGGCGTAAAATTGGACCAAAAATGCGGTTTTTAAACCCAAAAATACAATTTTGGACGTAAAATAAGCCCAAAAATGCAGTTTTAGTGCCAAAAATTACAGTTTTTAGGCCAAAAATGCTGTTTTATGCCCAAAAGCGGTTTTAGGTGTAAAATTGGCCCAAAATGCAGTTTTATGCCCAAAAAGCGGTTTTAGGCGTAAAATTGGACCAAAAATGCAGTTTTATGCCAAAATGCAGTTTTAGGCAAAAATGTGTTTTTAAAGCAAAGATGCAGTTTTAGGCGTAAAATTAGACCAAAATGCGATTTTAGGCCCAAAAATACAATTTTTTTGACGTAAATTGGCAAAAATGCAGTTTTATGCCAAAAATGTGATTTTTTGGCCAAAATGCAGTTTTAGGCCCAAAAATGCACTTTTGAACGTAAAATCAGCCCAAAAATGCAGTTTTATGTAAAAATGAGGTTTTAGGCAAAATGCAGTTTTATGCCAAAATGAGGTTTTTAGGCGTAAATTGGACCAAAATGCGCTTTTAAGCCCAAAATACAATTTTTGGACGAAAATCAGCCAAAATGCTGTTTTATGCCCAAAATGCGTTTATGCATACAATTGGACCAAAAATGCGATTTTAGGCCCAAAATACAATTTTTTTGACGTAAAATCTTAAAATGCAGTTTATGCCAAAATAAGTTTAGGCCAAAATGAGATTTTAGGCCAAAAATGAGATTTTAGGCCAAAAATGAGATTTTTAGGCAAAATCTTTTATGACCAAAAATGGTGTTTTAGGCGTAAATTGGACCAAAAATAAGCACAAGCCCAAAAATACAATTTTTGGACGTAAAATAATCAAAAATGCAGTTTTTATGCTTGCAAAAATAAAGGTTTTAGGCCAAAAATGCAGTTTTATGTAAAATGAGGTTTAGGCAAAAATGAGATTTTTAGGCAAAAAATGAAGAATTTTAGGCCAAAAATGAGATTTTAGGCCAAAAATGAGATTTTTAGGCCAAAATGAGATTTTAGGCCAAAAAATGAGTTTAGGCCAAAAAAATGCTTTTATGACCAAAAATGCTTTTTATGACCAAAAATGGTGTTTTTTAGGCGTAAATTGTACCAAAATGCGCTTTTAAGCCCAAAATACAATTTTTGGACATAAAAATAATCCCAAAAATGCAGTTTTATGCCAAAAATAAGGTTTTAGGCCAAAAATGCCAGTTTTATGCCAAAATGCGGTTTTTAGGCATAAATTCGACCAAAAATGCAGATTTTGGCCAAAAAATGATGTTTTAGGCCAAAAATGCTGAAAGGAAGCCCAAAATGCAGTTTTAAGCGTAAATTGGACCAAAAATGCGGTTTTGGCCAAAAAATGATGTTTTAGGCCAAAAATGCTGAAAGGAAGCCCAAAATGCAGTTTTAAGCGTAAATTGGACCAAAAATGCGGTTTTAAACCCAAAAATACAATTTTGGACGTAAAATAAGCCCAAAAATGCAGTTTTTATGCCAAAAATAAGGTTTTAGGCCAAAAATGCGGTTTTTAGGCGTAAATTGGCTAAGGTGGGCAAAGACACTTTATGGGCAAATTCTGACATTTTGAAAAATCGAAAATTTTCGATTTTTAGCTCTCCTTTTAGGGGCAAGTGTAACTCACTTTTGTACACTTGTGGTGGGAATATGGGCAAATTCTGACGACATTTTGAAAAATCGAAAATTTTCGATTTTTAGCTCTCCTTTAGGGCAAGTGTAACTCACTTTTGTACTTGGTGGGAATATGGGCAAATTCTGACGACATTTTGAAAAATCGAAAATTTTCGATTTTTAGCTCTCCTTACAGGCAAGTGTAACTCACTTTTGTACACTTGTGGTGGGAATATGGGCAAATTCTGACGACATTTTTGAAAAATCGAAAATTTTCGATTTTTTAGCTCTCCTTTTAGGGGCAAGTGTAACTCACTTTTGTACACTTGTGGTGTGAATATGGGCAAATTCTGACGACATTTTTGAAAAAATCGAAATGATTTTTAGCTCTCCTTTAGGGGCAAGTGTAACTCACTTTTGTACACTTGTGGTGGGAATATGGGCAAATTCTGACGACATTTTTGAAAAATCGAAAATTTTCGATTTTTAGCTCTCCTTTAAGGGCAAGTGTAACTCACTTTTGTACACTTGTGGTGGGAATATGGGCAAATTCTGACGATTTTTGAAAAATCGAAAATTTTCGATTTTTAGCTCTCCTTTAGGGGGCAAGTGTAACTCACTTTTGTACACTTGTGGTGGGAATATGGGCAAATTCTGACGACATTTTTGAAAATCGAAAATTTTCGATTTTTAGCTCTCCTTTAGGGGCAAGTGTAACTCACTTTTGTACACTTGTGGTGGGAATATGGGCAAATTCTGACGACATTTTGAAAAATCGAAAATTTTCGATTTTTAGCTCTCTTTAGGGGCAAGTGTAACTCACTTTTGTACACTTGTGGTGGGAATATGGGCAAATTCTGACGACATTTTTGAAAAATCGAAAATTTTCGATTTTTAGCTCTCCTTTAGGGGCAAGTGTAACTCACTTTTGTACACTTGTGGTGGAATATGGGCAAATTCTGACGACATTTTTGAAAAATCGAAAATTTTCGATTTTTAGCTCTCCTTTAGGGGCAAGTGTAACTCACTTTTGTACACTTGTGGTGGGAATATGGGCAAATTCTGACGACATTTTGAAAAATCGAAAATTTTCGATTTTTAGCTCTCCTTTAGGGGCAAGTGTAACTCACTTTTGTACACTTGTGGTGGGAATATGGGCAAATTCTGACGACATTTTGAAAATCGAAAATTTTCGATTTTTAGCTCTCCTTTAGGGGCAAGTGTAACTCACTTTTGTACACTTGTGGTGGGAATATGGGCAAATTCTGACGACATTTTGAAAAATCGAAAATTTTCGATTTTTTAGCTCTCTTTAGGGGCAAGTGTAACTCACTTTTGTACACTTGTGGTGGGAATATGGGCAAATTCTGACGACATTTTGAAAAATCGAAAATTTTCGATTTTTAGCTCTCCTTTGGGGCAAGTGTAACTCACTTTTGTACACTTGTGGTGGGAATGGGCAAATTCTGACGACATTTTTTGAAAAATTTCGATTTTTAGCTCTCTTTAGGGGCAAGTGTAACTCACTTTTGTACACTTGTGGTGGGAATATGGGCAAATTCTGACGACATTTTTGAAAAATCGAAAATTTTCGATTTTTAGCTCTCCTTTAGGGGCAAGTGTAACTCACTTTTTATACACTTGTGGTGAATATGGGCAAATTCTGACGACATTTTGAAAAATCGAAAATTTTCGATTTTTAGCTCTCCTTTGGGGAAAGTGTAACTCACTTTTGTACACTTGTGGTGGGAATATGGGCAAATTCTGACGACATTTTGAAAAATCGAAAATTTTCGATTTTTAGCTCTCCTTTTAGGGGCAAGTGTAACTCACTTTTGTACACTTGTGGTGGGAATATGGGCAAATTCTGACGACATTTTTGAAAAATCGAAAATTTTCGATTTTTTAGCTCTCCTTTTAGGGGCAAGTGTAACTCACTTTTGTACACTTGTGGTGGGAATATGGGCAAATTCTGACGACATTTTTGAAAAATCGAAAATTTTCGATTTTTAGCTCCTTTAGGGGCAAGTGTAACTCACTTTTGTACACTTGTGGTGGGAATATGGGCAAATTCTGACGACATTTTTGAAAAATCGAAAATTTTCGATTTTTAGCTCTCCTTTTAGGGGCAAGTGTAACTCACTTTTGTACACTTGTGGTGGGAATATGGGCAAATTCTGACGACATTTTTGAAAAATCGAAAATTTTCGATTTTTTAGCTCTCTTGGGGCAAGTGTAACTCACTTTTGTACACTTGTGGGTGAATATGGGCAAATTCTGACGACATTTTTGAAAATCGAAAATTTTCGATTTTAGCTCTCCTTTAGGGGCAAGTGTAACTCACTTTTGTACACTTGTGGTGGGAATATGGGCAAATTCTGACGACATTTTTGAAAAATCGAAAATTTTCGATTTTTTAGCTCTCCTTTTAGGGGCAAGTGTAACTCACTTTTGTACACTTGTGGTGGGAATATGGGCAAATTCTGACGACATTTTTGAAAAATCGAAAATTTTCGATTTTTAGCTCTCCTTAGGGGCAAGTGTAACTCACTTTTGTACACTTGTGGTGGGAATATGGGCAAATTCTGACGACATTTTTGAAAAATCGAAAATTTTCGATTTTTTAGCTCTCCTTTTAGGGGCAAGTGTAACTCACTTTTGTACACTTGTGGTGGGAATATGGGCAAATTCTGACGACATTTTTGAAAAATCGAAAATTTTCGATTTTTTAGCTCTCCTTTTAGGGGCAAGTGTAACTCACTTTTGTACACTTGTGGTGGGAATATGGGCAAATTCTGACGACATTTTTGAAAAATCGAAAATTTTCGATTTTTTAGCTCTCCTTTTAGGGGCAAGTGTAACTCACTTTTGTACACTTGTGGTGGGAATATGGGCAAATTCTGACGACATTTTTGAAAAATCGAAAATTTTCGATTTTTAGCTCTCCTTTTAGGGGCAAGTGTAACTCACTTTTGTACACTTGTGGTGGGAATATGGGCAAATTCTGACGACATTTTTGAAAAATCGAAAATTTTCGATTTTTAGCTCTCTTTAGGGGCAAGTGTAACTCACTTTTGTACACTTGTGGTGGGAATATGGGCAAATTCTGACGACATTTTGAAAAATCGAAAATTTTCGATTTTAGCTCTCCTTTTAGGGGCAAGTGTAACTCACTTTTGTACACTTGTGGTGGGAATATGGGCAAATTCTGACGACATTTTTGAAAAATCGAAAATTTTCGATTTTTAGCTCTCCTTTAGGGGCAGTGTAACTCACTTTTGTACACTTGTGGTGGGAATGGGCAAATTCTGACGACATTTTTGAAAAATCGAAAATTTTCGATTTTTAGCTCTCAGGGCAAAAGTGTAACTCACTTTTGTACACTTGTGGTGGGAATATGGGCAAATTCTGACGACATTTTTGAAAAATCGAAAATTTTCGATTTTTAGCTCTCCTTTAGGGGCAAGTGTAACTCACTTTTGTACACTTGTGGTGGGAATATGGGCAAATTCTGACGACATTTTGAAAAATCGAAAATTTTCGATTTTTAGCTCTCCTTTAGGGGCAAGTGTAACTCACTTTTGTACACTTGTGGTGGGAATATGGGCAAATTCTGACGACATTTTGAAAAATCGAAAATTTTCGATTTTTTAGCTCTCCTTTTAGGGGCAAGTGTAACTCACTTTTGTACACTTGTGGTGGGAATATGGGCAAATTCTGACGACATTTTGAAAAATCGAAAATTTTCGATTTTTAGCTCTCCTTTAGGGCAAGTGTAACTCACTTTTACACTTGTGGTGGGAATATGGGCAAATTCTGACGACATTTTGAAAAATCGAAAATTTTCGATTTTTTAGCTCTCCTTTTAGGGGCAAGTGTAACTCACTTTTGTACACTTGTGGTGGGAATATGGGCAAATTCTGACGACATTTTTGAAAAATCGAAAATTTTCGATTTTTTAGCTCTCCTTTTAGGGGCAAGTGTAACTCACTTTTGTACACTTGTGGTGGGAATATGGGCAAATTCTGACGACATTTTTGAAAAATCGAAAATTTTCGATTTTTTAGCTCTCCTTTTAGGGGCAAGTGTAACTCACTTTTGTACACTTGTGGTGGGAATATGGGCAAATTCTGACGACATTTTTGAAAAATCGAAAATTTTCGATTTTTTAGCTCTCCTTTGGGGCAAGTGTAACTCACTTTTGTACACTTGTGGTGGGAATATGGGCAAATTCTGACGACATTTTTGAAAATCGAATATCGAAAATTTTCGATTTTTAGCTCTCAACAGGGGCAAGTGCTCACTTTTGTACACTTGTGGTGGGAATATGGGCAAATTCTGACGACATTTTTGAAAAATCGAAAATTTTCGATTTTTTAGCTCTCCTTTTAGGGGCAAGTGTAACTCACTTTTGTACACTTGTGGTGGGAATATGGGCAAATTCTGACGACATTTTTGAAAAATCGAAAATTTTCGATTTTTTAGCTCTCCTTTTAGGGGCAAGTGTAACTCACTTTTGTACACTTGTGGTGGGAATATGGGCAAATTCTGACGACATTTTTTGAAAAATCGAAAATTTTCGATTTTTTAGCTCTCCACAGGGCAAGTGTAACTCACTTTTGTACACTTGTGGTGGGAATATGGGCAAATTCTGACGACATTTTGAAAATCGAAAATTTTCGATTTTTAGCTCTCTTTAGGGGCAAGTGTAACTCACTTTTGTACACTTGTGGTGGAATATGGGCAAATTCTGACGACATTTTGAAAAATCGAAAATTTTCGATTTTTAGCTCTCCTTTAGGGCAAGTGTAACTCACTTTTGTACACTTGTGGTGGGAATATGGGCAAATTCTGACGACATTTTTGAAAATCGAAAATTTTCGATTTTTAGCTCTCAGGGGCAAGTGTAACTCACTTTTGTACACTTGTGGTGGGAATATGGGCAAATTCTGACGACATTTTTGAAAAATCGAAAATTTTCGATTTTTTAGCTCTCCTTTTAGGGGCAAGTGTAACTCACTTTTGTACACTTGTGGTGGGAATATGGGCAAATTCTGACGACATTTTTGAAAAATCGAAAATTTTCGATTTTTAGCTCTCAGGGGCAAATGTAACTCACTTTTGTACACTTGTGGTGGGAATATGGGCAAATTCTGACGACATTTTTGAAAAATCGAAAATTTTCGATTTTTAGCTCTCCTTTAGGGGCAAGTGTAACTCACTTTTACACACTTGTGGTGGGAATATGGGCAAATTCTGACGACATTTTGAAAAATCGAAAATTTTCGATTTTTTAGCTCTCCAGGGCAAGTGTAACTCACTTTTGTACACTTGTGGTGGGAATATGGGCAAATTCTGACGACATTTTGAAAAATCGAAAATTTTCGATTTTTAGCTCTCCTTTAGGGGCAAGTGTAACTCACTTTTGTACACTTGTGGTGGGAATATGGGCAAATTCTGACGACATTTTGAAAAATCGAAAATTTTCGATTTTTAGCTCTCCTTAGGGGCAAGTGTAACTCACTTTTGTACACTTGTGGTGGGAATATGGGCAAATTCTGACGACATTTTTGAAAATCGAAAATTTTCGATTTTTAGCTCTCCTTTAGGGGCAAGTGTAACTCACTTTTGTACACTTGTGGGTGGAATATGGGCCGATCTGAGAAAATTTAGATTTATATTTTTTTTTTAGACGGAAAATCAGCCCAAAAATGCTGTTTTGGCGATAAAGTGCCCAAAAATGCGGTTTTAGGCGCAAATGGAGCCCAAAATACTTTTTTAGAAGGAAAATTAGTCCAAAATTGGGATTTTAGGGCCCAAAATGCACAGTTTTAGACGGATAATTGGCCTAAAATGCAGTTTTAATGTAAAATGCTGTTTTAGGCCCAAAGATCACGGTTTTTAAGGCGTAAATTGGACCAAATTGCGGTTACTTTAGGCCCAAAAATCAATTTTTGTCGACGTAAAATTAGCCCCTAAAATGCAGTTTTTTATGCCAAAAATGTGGTTTTGGCCAAAATCAGTTTTAGAGCCCAATTATGCACTTTTGGACGTAATATCAGCAAAATGCAGTTTTATGCCAAAAATGAGTTTTAGGCCAAAAATGCAGTTCACATGCCAAAATGAGGTTTAGGCATAAAATTCGATAAAAAATGCAGATTTTGTAACCAAAAATGGGTTTTAGGCCAAAAATGCTGTTTTTATGCCCAAAAAGCGGTTTTAGGTTAATAAAATTGGACCAAAAAAATGCGATTTTTAGGCCAAAAGTGGTGTTTTTAGATGTAAAAATTGGACCAAAAATGCGATATTTAGGCCAAAAATGCTGTTTTTATGCCCAAAATGCGGTTTTTGGCGTAAAATTGGACCAAAAATGCAGTTTTTGCCAAAAATGATGTTTTTAGGCCAAAAATGCTGTTTTAGGCCCAAAAATGCGGTTTTAGGCGTAAATTGGACCAAAAAATGCGATTTTAGGCCCAAAATACATTTTTGACGTAAAATCAGCCCAGAAATGCAGTTTTATGCCAAAAATGAGGTTTTTAGGAAAAAAATGCTGCTGTTTTTAGGCCCAAAAATGCGGTTTTTAGGCGAAAATTATTTAAGGTGGGCAAAGACACTTTTATGGGCAATTATGACATTTTTGCAAAATCGAAAATTTTCGATTTTTAGCTCTCGAACAGGGTGTAACTCACTTTGTACACTTATGGTGTTTTTTAAAAATCGGTAAAATGCGGTTTTAGACCAAAAATACAGCACAGACTGAAAAATCAGCACAAAAATGCAGTTTTGGCCAAAAATGCGGTTTTAGGACCAAAATGGCATTTTTGTCCGGTTTTGCCTCAGGAACAAATTTTTGATTCGATTGGCCATTTTGGTCCTAAAACAGCATTTTGGGCCAATTTCGCACCTAAAAACCGATTTGGGCCGATTTCGGGCATAAACGCGTTTTGGGACGATTTTCCAAAAAGCCACACGCCTAATATATTTTATTAATAGGACGCCGATTGGCCATTTTTGGTCCTAAAAACCGCATTTTTGGGCCATAAATCGCATTTTTGGGCCAATTTTGAGCCTAAAAACGACTTTTTTCGGCCAAAAAATCGCATTTTTGGGCCAATTTTATGCCTAAAATCATCATTTTTCGGCCTATAAACTGATTTTCTGGGTTGATTTTGCGCCTAAAAACCGCATTTTTGGGCCGATTTTGGGCATAAAAAACGCATTTTTGAGCCGTTTTTGCGTCCCGAAGCCATATTTTTGTACCGATCGTGCGTCAAAAAACCACATTGAGGCCGATTTTTCGTCTTAAAAACTCTTTTCGGGGCCGATTGTGCGTCAAAACCCTTTATGGGGCGATATTGCGTTTAAAAATGCATTATTTTATTAATGGGACGCGGATTGGCCATCTTTGGTCCTAAAACCGCATTTTTGGGCCTTTTGCGCCTAAAACCACATTTTGGGCATAAAACAGCATTTTTGGCCTAAAACCTCATTTTTGGCATAAAACTGCATTTTTGGGCTGATTTTACGTCCAAAATTGTATTTTGAGGCCTAAAATCGCATTTTGGTCCAATTTTACGCCAAATTATGGCAATTATGTGGCCCACCGACTTTACTGCAAGAATTGGCAAATTCAAATCTCGCATTAATTTCGGAACACCCTAGTCCTTAAGTACCGAGTTTCCAGAACAATATTTTGCCGCAAAACACTGCGCTACGTAAGTAAGTAAGTAAGTAAGTAACACGTGAAATTTACGCGTAACACTTGTGCGCCAAATGTGAAATCTTGACCGTCGTTAAATTAAGTGCCGCGCCATCGCTCGTACGTCAAGTCTCACACGGTTTTAAGCGGATATGGATGTCTTCTCATTAGTTCGGGCCCGAGACGTCGCCGCGCCGTTACTGGAGCGTACAAGTTTAATTCAAGTCCAAAGTGCGAAGCACTTCGCACCGTTAACAATGTATATTTCGGACAGTCGACGAAGTCGCAAAACACGCTTCCTTAAATTCAATTCCCGCCTCTCAAACTCCCAACATTTTACGTTTTACACTTACTGATTTATCCCCGGGCTTATCCGTTTTTCTTCGTCCTTTATCAGTTTTTCCTCTTTCTACGCGTTTTTATGATTTTCAAAATTTCCGTTTAAAACTTATCGGCACCAGCTTACTTGAATAGCACACTTGAACACTCGAAAGATTGGTTGGACAAAAGTCTTTTTTTTTTTTTTTTTATTTTATTTTTATTTTAACTCGCGTCCACAATTATTAAAATTGTATTCAGCGACTCCCGACATCGAACGTTCCTTACAGACGCCCGGAAAAGGAAGTGGCCACGCGCGACCTAAATGTTTAAATAGATAAAAATAAATAATAAAATAAAATAATAAAAAAAGGGGAACCCAGTGGTTTCTCCTCTAATTGTTGTCCATTGTAGCTAGTGCCTATATCAATGTTGCTTGTTGTATCATTTTGTTGTAATAAAACAAAAAAATGCACTGTCACTGCACTGTCACTGCACCGTCACTGCACTGTCACTGCACCGTCACTGCACAGTCACTGCACCGTCACTGCCGTCACTGCACTTCACTGCCGTCCGCTGCACCGTCACTGCGCAAATCACTGCACCGTCACTGCACTGTCACTGCACTGTCACTGCACTGTCACTGCACTGTCTGCACTGTCACTGCACTGTCTGCACTGTCACTGCACTGCGAAAACCGTCAAAGTGCCGACAGTGACACTGACACCTGGCGCTTCTGAAGAACGGCGAGCGGCCAAACCCCCGGTATTCAACCCTCGCAGGAACCAAAAAACAGTTACGTTTAATCTTTCGTGCATATGGAGTCTGTTGGGTAAAAGTCAATTTCGACGTCGGTTTAGTAATTCCATGTAATGCGGACGGACGTGTGTAATTTTCCTCCCTGTTGCGGAGAGCAAGTAAAATTAAGTCAGATCCCAATATTACCGTAATTGCCGGTGGAAACCATATGAACGACTCCTATTAGTAGGATATATTATATTTATACAAATCGAAAGTGAAAACATTAATAATTTAAAGCCGCTGATTAAATTTTTTATTTCCTTCTTCAAACTTATAAATGTTTAAACTTTGGAAACAATTTCTAATTTAAAAGCTCCTATAACCCAGTTATTTTAAATCATTTACAATTCGCCGCGTTGAGTTTCACGATCGTGTGTCGGTTGATTTTAAGCGGTCGTCAAA
>JACDQD010000007.1:254556-301381 GCA_019843655.1 Lethocerus indicus | reverse complement strand
AAAATTTAGGTTTTGAAAAATTTTCAGATATCGGCCCATATTACCCACAAGTGTATTAATGTGAGCTACACTTGCCCTTAAAAGGAGGCCTGGAAATCGAAAAATTTAAGTTTTTGAAAATTTTCAGATATCGGCCCCATATTGCACCCACAAGTGTATTAATGTGAGCTACACTTGCCCCTAAAAGGAGGCCTGGAAATCGAAAATTTAGGTTTTCGAAAATTTTCAGATATCGGCTTATATTGCACCACAAGTGTATTAATGTGAGCTACACTTGCCCCTAAAAGGACGGCCTGAGAAATCGAAAAATTAGGTTTTCGAAAATTTTCAGATATCGGCCCCATATTGCACCACAAGTGTATTAATGTGAGCTACACTTGCCCCTAAAGGAGGGCCTTGATCGAAAATTTAGGTTTTGAAAATTTTCAGATATCGGCCCCATATTACCCTAAGTGTATTAATGTGAGCTACACTTGCCCCTAAAGGACCCTGGAAATCGAAAATTTAGGTTTTTCGAAAATTTTCAGATATCGGCCCCATATTACCCACAAGTGTATTAATGTGAGCTACACTTGCCCTAAAGGACGGCCTGGAAATCGAAAATTTAGTTTTTGAAAATTTTCAGATATCGGCCCCATATTGCACCCACAAGTGTATTAATGTGAGCTACTTGCCCCTAAAGGAGGCCTGAAATCGAAAATTTAGGTTTTCGAAAATTTTCAGATATCGGCCCCATATTGCACCCACAAGTGTATTAATGTGAGCTACACTTGCCCCTAAAAAGGACGGCTGGAAATCGAAAATTTAGGTTTTCGAAAATTTTCAGATATCATTATATACCACAAGTGTATTAATGTGAGCTACTTGCCCTAAAGGACGGCCTGGAAATCGAAAATTTAGGTTTTCGAAAATTTTCAGATATCGGCTATATTGCACCACAAGTGTATTAATGTGAGCTACACTTGCCCTAAAGGACGGCCTGGAAATCGAAAATTTAGGTTTTCGAAAATTTTCGAATATCGGCCCATATTACCCACAAGTGTATTAATGTGAGCTACACTTGCCCCTAAAAGGAGGGCCAAATCGAAAATTTAGGTTTTTCGAAAATTTTCAGATATCGGCCCCATATTGCACCCAAGTGTATTAATGTGAGCTACACTTGCCCCTAAAGGACGGCCTGGAAATCGAAAATTTAGGTTTTCGAAAATTTTCAGATATCGGCCCCATATTGCACCCACAAGTGTATTAATGTGAGCTACACTTGCCCCTAAAAGACGGCCTGGAAATCGAAAATTAAGGGTTTTTCGAAAATTTTCAGATATCAGCCCCATATACCCACAAGTGTATTAATGTGAGCTACACTTGCCCTAAAAGGAGGCCTGGAAATCGAAAATTTAGGTTTTCGAAAATTTTCAGATATCGGCCCCATATTGCACCCACAAGTGTATTAATGTGAGCTACACTTGCCCCTAAAAGGACGGCCTGGAAATCGAAAATTTAGGTTTTCGAAAATTTTCAGATATCGGCCCCATATTACCCACAAGTGTATTAATGTGAGCTACACTTGCCCCTAAAAGGAGGGCCTGAAATCGAAAATTTAGTTTTTCGAAAATTTTCAGATATCGGCCCCATATTGCACCCACAAGTGTATTAATGTGAGCTACACTTGCCCCTAAAGGAGGGCCTGAAATCGAAAAAGGTTTTCGAAAATTTTCAGATATCGGCCCCATATTGCACCCACAAGTGTATTAATGTGAGCTACACTTGCCCCTAAAGGAGGGCCTGGAAATCGAAAATTTAGGTTTTCGAAAATTTTCAGATATCGGCCCATATTGCACCCACAAGTGTATTAATGTGAGCTACACTTGCCCCTAAAGGAGGGCCTGAAATCGAAAATTTAGGTTTTTGAAAATTTTCAGATATCGGCCCCATATTGCACCCACAAGTGTATTAATGTGAGCTACACTTGCCCCTAAAAGGACGGCCTGGAAATCGAAAATTTAGGTTTTTCGAAAATTTTCAGATATCGGCCCCATATTGCACCCACAAGTGTATTAATGTGAGCTACACTTGCCCCTAAAGGACGGCCTGAAATCGAAAATTTAGGTTTTCGAAAATTTTCAGATATCGGCCCCATATTGCACCCACAAGTGTATTAATGTGAGCTACACTTGCCCTAAAGGACGGCCTGGAAATCGAAAATTTAGGTTTTCGAAAATTTTCAGATATCGGCCCCATATTGCACCACAAGTGTATTAATGTGAGCTACACTTGCCCTAAAGGACGGCCTGGAAATCGAAAATTTAGGTTTTCGAAAATTTTCAGATATCGGCCCCATATTGCACCACAAGTGTATTAATGTGAGCTACACTTGCCCCTAAAGGACAGCGAAATCGAAAATTTAGGTTTTCGAAAATTTTCAGATATCGGCCCCATATTGCACCACAAGTGTATTAATGTGAGCTACACTTGCCCTAAAAGGAGGGCCTGGAAATCGAAAATTTAGGTTTTCGAAAATTTTCAGATATCAGCCTATACCCACAAGTGTATTAATGTGAGCTACACTCCCCTAAAAGGACGGCCTGGAAATCGAAAATTTAGGTTTTCGAAAATTTTCAGATATCGGCTATATTGCACCCAGTGTATTAATGTGCTACACTTGCCCCTAAAAGGAGGGCCTGGAAATCGAAAATTTAGGTTTTCGAAAATTTTCAGATATCGGCCCCATATTGCACCCACAAGTGTATTAATGTGAGCTACACTTGCCCTAAAAGGACGGCCTGAAATCGAAAATTTAGGTTTTCGAAAATTTTCAGATATCGGCCCATATTGCACCACAAGTGTATTAATGTGAGCTACACTTGCCCCTAAAAGGACGGCCTGGAAATCGAAAATTTAGGTTTTCGAAAATTTTCAGATATCGGCCCCATATTACCCACAAGTGTATTAATGTGAGCTACACTTGCCCCTAAAGGACGGCCTGGAAATCGAAAAATTAGGTTTTCGAAAATTTTCAGATATCATTATATTGCACCACAAGTGTATTAATGTGAGCTACACTTGCCCTAAAAGGAGAACGGCCAAATCGAAAATTTAGGTTTTTCGAAAATTTTCAGATATCGGCCCCATATTGCCCACAAGTGTATTAATGTGAGCTACACTTGCCCCTAAAAGGACGGCCTGGAAATCGAAAATTTAGGTTTTCGAAAATTTTCAGATATCATTTATATTACCCAACAAGTATTATTAATGAGCTACACTTGCCCCTAAAAGGACAGCCTGGAAATCGAAAATTTAGGTTTTCGAAAATTTTCAGATATCGGCCCCATATTGCACCCACAAGTGTATTAATGTGAGCTACACTTGCCCCTAAAAGGACGGCCTGGAAATCGAAAAATAGGTTTTGAAAATTTTCAGATATCAGCCCCATATTGCACCCACAAGTGTATTAATGTGAGCTACACTTGCCCCTAAAGGACGGCCTTGAAATCGAAAATAAGTTTTTCGAAAATTTTCAGAATATCGGCCCCATATTGCACCCACAAGTGTATTAATGTGAGCTACACTTGCCCCTAAAAGGACAGTGAAATCGAAAATTTAGGTTTTTCGAAAATTTTCAGATATCAGCCCCATATTGCACCCACAAGTGTATTAATGTGAGCTACACTTGCCCCTAAAAGGACGGCCTGGAAATCGAAAATTTAGGTTTTTCGAAAATTTTCAGATATCGGCCCCATATTGCACCCACAAGTGTATTAATGTGAGCTACACTTGCCCCTAAAAGGACAGCCTGGAAATCGAAAATTTAGGTTTTTCGAAAATTTTCAGATATCGGCCCCATATTGCACCCACAAGTGTATTAATGTGAGCTACACTTGCCCCTAAAAGGACAGCCTGGAAATCGAAAATTTAGGTTTTTCGAAAATTTTCAGATATCGGCCCCATATTGCACCCACAAGTGTATTAATGTGAGCATTTTTGGGTCTAAAAATCCCTTTTTTTGTGCCCAAAAAAACAACATTTTAAGAGCTGATTTGGCACTAAAAAACGGCCTTTTGAGCCGATTTTTAAATCTAAAACCCCATTTTTAGGGCGTTTTGCGTAAAAACCTCATTTTTTAGGGCTAAAACCGCATTTTATGGTATGATTTTGCTCCTATAAACCATATTTGGGCCTTAAAACAGCATTTTAGCGCCGATTTGCACCTAAAATGTCATTTTTGAGCCGATTGCCCCTAAAAACGGCATTTTGGACCGATTTTGCTCCTCAAAACCCATTTTGGGCCTAAAAACAGCATTTTGGCCGATTTTGCGCCCTAAAAACAGCATTTTTAGAGACCTCGGCCTATTGGAGCTAATTTTGCGTCTAAAACCCATTTTGCTCCAAATTTGTATCGCCACTACAAACCGATTTGCGCTTAACCAATTTCGTCTCAGGGCACTTTATAAAAGCCTTTACAGCACTGATTTGGCGCTTAAAACCCATTTCGGCTCAATTCCCACATTATAAACCACTTTTTGCACTGATTTGCTCTGAAAAACCTATTTTTCAGCTCAAATTCCTTTATAAACCCTTTACAGCCCTGATTTTGCTCTAAAAACCCATTTCGGCTCAAATTCGTTTATTGACCACTTTACAGCACTGATTTGCTCCCCAAGAAAAACCTATTTCAGCTCTAATTCCTTTATAAACCACTTTACAGCACTGATTTTGCTCTGAAAAACCCATTTTCGGCTCAAATTTGCTTTATAAACCACTTTACAGCACTGATTTTGCTCTGAAAAACCTATTTTCGGCTCAAATTCGCTTTATAAACCACTTTACAGCACTGATTTTGCTCTGAAAAACCCATTTTCGGCTCAAATTTGCTTTATAAACCACTTTACAGCACTGATTTTGCTCTTAAAAACCCATTTTCGGCTCAAATTCGCTTTATAAACCACTTTACAGCACTGATTTTGCGCTTAAAACCCATTTTCTGGCTCTAATTCAGCACATAAACCACTTTAGAGCACTGATTTTGCGCTTAAAACCATTTTCGGCTCAAATTGCTTTATAAACCACTTTCTGTAGTTTTGCTCTAGAAAAACTATTTCAGCTCTAATTCGCTTTATAAAACCACTTTGCTGTACTGATTGGTGCTGAAAACCTATTTTCAACTGTTTGCTTTATAAACCACTTTACAGCACTGATTTTGCGCCTAAAAACCCATTTTCGGCTCAAATTCGCTTTATAAACCACTTTACAGCACTGATTTTGCTCTGAAAAACCTATTTTCGGCTCAAATTCCTTTATAACCACTACAGCACTTACTATTTTGCTCTGAAAAAGAAACCTATTTTTCAAAACCAAATTCCACTTTTATAACCACTACAGCACTTACTATTTTGCTCTGAAAAAGAAACCTATTTTTCAAAACCAAATTCCACTTTTATAAACCCACTTTACAACACTGTTTTACTCTGAAAACCTATTTTCAGCTCAAATTCCTTTATAAACCACTTTACAGCACTGATTTTGCTCTGAAAAACCTATTTTCGGCTCAAATTTGCTTTATAAACCACTTTACAGCACTGATTTTGCTCTGAAAAACCTATTTTCGGCTCAAATTCGCTTTATAAACCACTTTACAGCACTGATTTTGCGCTTAAAAACCCATTTTCGGCTCAAATTCGCTTTATAAACCACTTTACAGCACTGATTTTGCGCCTAAAAACCCATTTTCGGCTCAAATTCGCTTTATAAACCACTTTACAGCACTGATTTTGCTCTGAAAAACCTATTTTCGGCTCAAATTCGCTTTATAAACCACTTTACACTGATTTTGCGCTTAAAAACCCCGTTTTTTTCAAGCGTTTTTCAGCAATTTTGTGTTTAAAAAGCCATTTTGTTGTACAATACCCGGTTTCGAACCACAATAAACGACAATAAGTAATACCATTTTTGGCACTCATTTTGCACACGAACGGGGAATTTTCGTGTCGAAAAATTCGAAAATTCTGTTCAGTTTTCGTATTTCAAAACGTTGAACTAATTTCGTCGGCCAGAATGCGGCGGATCTTGACGAAAATTGAAAATCGTTTGGATTGTGTTTATATTCTTACGGATTAACACACAACTGTGTTGTACGGAACAACAAGTGGCGTAATATACATTTTTTTATGTACTCTGCACAGATAAGCCCCACAGTAGACGTTTCAGGTACACCTGCGAAGTGCGTTGAAACTTCTCTCAATGTCCTTGAACTTGTATATGTGCCATTTCGATTATCGTGAGCTCCACAGGACGTCCAAAGGCTCCTCGTCTTTTAAAGGATAAATGCAGTACCGAAACTACGGTACGTATGCTTTAGTCACTACCATTACCACCAATTTTTTCTTGTAATTTTGATACTCAATGTTTCAGAAAGGACCACAAATGATAACGTATCAATGTCTTATCTGTACAAATGCGACGTACCTTTTAAAAATATGTACAACGCCACTTGTTGTCGGGCGAAATCCGCAATTACTTAATTGCCAAAACCGATATTACTGTTGTACGATAATAGCCATTTTCACTCCTCATAACTGTATCTCTTGATACATTTCAATTTTGTATTATCCGCGACGTTCCTATTATTTTTCTTCTTCTGCAGCCGCCGCCTGCCGCCAACAACAGAACATAAGCAGGGCCAGTGTGGGAAAAACTGAAATGAAAAATTTTTTCTATTCATTTATATATATATATATATTATAAAATTCGTTTTTAAATGCCATTTTCTGTCTCCCTCTCTGTCTTTCCTTAGACCACCCAGTTTTGCAGCTTCAAATTCGCTCATAATCTTCAGTAGTCCATTTTTGGGACATATAAACAGCCTTTCTAGGCCGATTTTCAATCTAAAATCCCCATTTTGGGGACAGTTTGCCACTAAAGATCACCTCATTTTTAGGGGCTAAAAACCAGGATTTTGTGGGATCTTTCTCCCTAACCCATTTTGGGTTTGCCTAGAAACAACATTTTAGCTCGATTTTCATCTAAACGTCATTTTAGACCAGTTCGCCTAAAAACCCTTTATTTGGGCCTAAAACAACATTCCCTGACTGATTTTGCAACCTAAAGGAAACGTCATTTCACAATGATTTGCACCTAAAAACGTCATTTTACAATAATTTTGCACCAGGCATCGTTTTGTATAGTTTTGCCTAAACCAATTTTAGTTTAACAGTCCATAACTTGCAGACTAATTGAGGAATTGTCTCATTTTTGGTAGTGTTATAGTTTGTAGTCCTCGATCGCCCAGTACAACCATTTTATGGGCTTATCTGACGAAAATCCACCATTAGGATGGATGGATAGAGAGGTGCTGTAGAGTGGTCAGTATCCACCAAGTTCTCGGACTTTACTCCTCCTGATTTTGGCACCTGTGTGGGGGACAGAACACTATAGGACAAAAGCACATTGGATGAACTTGGAGAATCCATCCATTCTACATATTCACGTGCAAATATCCACGACTGGACACGTTGTGCAGTCAGCTGCAGTTGGGCGGCATCGTTTCTGTCTGTGGATGGTTAATAATTGTGACAATTTCGAACACCTACAGCTATATACATTAAGTTGGACTTTAAGCTAGACTTTCACCACAAAATTAGACATCTCTGTCTCAATTAGTTTTCAAGTTATCGACTGTCAAAGAGTGGATACATTTTTTTGGACCACCAAATGTCAGAGAGTGAGGTTTGGTTAACATTCACGACTGTAGCGTGACTATTCACCCGTTCTCAGTTTGGGCGAAATAAACAACAATTGTATAGAAATAATAATAAAATAAATAACAAAAAAAAAAATTAGCGAAACTCACCGTGGTCATGTCGCGCGATACAGCCTCTGGACGAGTTGATATAGCAATGGCACATGACGACATGGTCTGCAGTATACAACATAAAACGGCCTCAATCCCCCCCCCACCCCACACCAGCACTATACAGTCTCAAGGATATATACATTTATATACATATACACCGAGAATTTACGTTATGTATATATATATATATATATATATATATATATATATATATATATATATAAAACATATGTAATATATTATATAATAGTTGGTACAATAAATCCACCTAGCAACCAAATAATGGATTACTTTTACCCCTAATATATATATATACATATAAAGTCCAGGCAAGGACTCTTTGGTTGTGTGTTATTAGCCTTAGTTATTGTAGTTGTCACTTTGCCACTATACAGTCAAGGAGAATTTATGTATATATATATATATATATATATATATATATATATATATATACGTATATAAGCATGCAGTGTATATTTTGTGCACTTCATTTTATTATATCGATTATAGTATTTTACGTTTAGTCCGATATTACGTCCTTTCTGTTATATGAGCATATATATATATATATATATATATTTTAGGGATTTTGAGCCTAAAAAATCGGATCACTGGGCCGATTTTTGCGGGTGATTTTCCGCCTAAAACGGCATTCTGGATCTAATACTACATTTTAGTATGTAGAGTAAAACGGCGCGGCCTGAATTGTGCGCCTAACGTCAATTTTCCGCCATCGACTTTTTGGCCGATTTTCCGCCTAAATCGACTTTTTTCGGTCCGATTTTCCGCCTAAAACGGCATTCTGGATCTAAAACTATATTTTAGAGCGGATTTTCCGCCTAAAATCGGCTTTTAGTCCGATTTCCGCCTAAAAGTGGCATTTTCGGGTCTAAAAACTGGAATTTCAGGAGCCGATTGTGCGCCTGAAAACGTCATCTTTTGGGCCGATTTTCCGCCTATATATATATATATATATATATATATATATTTATATTAGGTGTACCAAAGTAATGAACAATTTTATAAGATGTATTTCGTCGTTAAGGAGGATTTGAGGGGGAAATTGCCGGAAAAGTGTCGATAATATCGTTGATATATATATATATATATATATATATATATATATATATATATATATATATAGTATAGATTAAAGGTAAAGAATTGTTGAATACGAACTCGCCCTGCGTTTTTTCATTTTTTTCTTTTTTTCCCCTTTTTCTCCGTCTCGCTTGTTGTTCAAAACCGGCTTCCCTTTTCGGAGCCGTTTTCCTTATTGAATTATTGAAAGGAAACAAACATTTCTCAATAATCGTTCGAGCAATTAATTCGTTAATACGGGCGGAGGGGAAGTCGATTATCGTCTGAGGAGGAGGAAACAGAAAAAGAAAAAAGGAAAAAAGGAAAAAGAAAAAAGAGTTGGCCCCCGTCAAGGCGAGCCACACGGGGTTGGGGGGGGTGGGGGTGGGGATATTTCATTGAGTTTGACTCCGTTTTATATTTTTTTTTTTTATTTTCATTTTCAAAGCCGCCACAGTTTCCTTTTCCGCTGTAGAAACGGTCGAAAGCGAGGAAAAGCCAAGAATTTATTATTAACATTCTTTGTTTTTCCAGATCGACTTTCTCATTTCCTCGTCGTCGTCTTTGAACTTTATTTTATTTTAGAGCCGATTTTGCGCCTTAAATCGGCTTTCTTAGGCCGATTTTGCGCCTAAAAACGGCATTTCAGAGCGGATTTGCGCCTTAAATCGGCTTCTTTAGGCCGATTTTGCGCTTAAAAACGGCATTTTCGGGTCTGATTTTGCGCCTAAAATCTTTTAGGCTTTAAAAACGTAGGCATTTTGATTGCGCCTTGCTTTTTGCCGATTTGCGTGCGCTAAAACGGAATTTTTTAATTGAAACACTGATTTTGCGCCTAAAAACGGCTTTTTAGGCCGATTTGCGCCTAAAAAATTTTTGGGTCGAAAACAGCATTTTAGAGCCGATTTTACGCCTAAAATCGGCTTTTTTAGGCCGATTTTGCGCCTAAAAACGGAATTTTTGGGTCTGAAAACAGCATTTTAGAGCCGATTTTACGCCTTAAATCGGCTTTTTTAGGCCGATTTTGCGCCTAAAAACGGAATTTTTGGGTCTGAAAACAGCATTTTAGAGCCGATTTTACGCCTAAAATCGGCTAAATCGGCTTTTTAGCCGATTTTGCGCATTTTAGAGCCGATTTTGCGATTTTGCCTAAAAAAGGCCGATTTTGCCTAAAACGGAATTTTAGTCTAAAACAGCATTTTAGAGCCGATTTTGCGCCTAAATCGGAATTTTTTATCTAAACTTTTTAGGCCGATTTTGCGCCTAAAAACGGAATTTTTGGGTCTGAAAACAGCATTTTAGAGCCGATTTTGTGAACGAAAACCTCATTTTCGGGCCGATTTCGCGTCTAAAAACGTCATTTCAGAGCGGATTTTGCGCCTAAAATCGGCGTTTTCGGACCGATTTTTCGTCTAAAAACCAAATTTCCGGGCATAAAACCGTGTCGTTTGACCACTGTTTAGCATTTTTCTTTCGCTTAAAATTTTTTTTTCTGCTAATAACCCCATTTTAGGGCCTAAAAACAGCATTTTAGAGCCGATTTTGCGCCTAATAACCAATTTTCTGGGCCTAAAAACGGTGTCGTTTGACCACTATTTAGCATTTTTCTTGCGCTTAAAATTTTGTTTTTGTTTTTGACTACTGAAGATGAAAACGGCGGGCGGCCGAAACCGACCCATGACTTAAATACATATATATATATATATATATATATATATATATATATATATAATTCTTGAAAAATCATAATCGGGCACAAAATGGCACAGAGGACGGACGGTGACTGTGCAATATTGGCGAGGGGAAGTCACGTGATCAGTCACGTTCAGGGCCTTCCGGTTTCAGGGATTTATATATATATATATATATATGTATATGTGTGTGTTTGTGTATAAGCTAAGCCGTACCCAAAAATAATTAGGCTAATTAAAAAAAATTAGCCGAAATCCGAAGGTCGCTTTCGGACTTATCCGAGTGTGGGACGTTATTCGGACATAATATCAATACCTTAATTGACAGCCTAATAGCAGAAAAAGGGGATATTTGGATGGGATAATGTTAATTGTACAATTTTTCCCCCAATAAAGCCCCAATAATAGACCTAATAAATAACGTTCGAAAATCCAAATTAAACATGTATATACATATATATATATATATATATATATATACAGATATATACAATACATGTATTCATAGATATTACAATCGGTTGGACACATTGATAGGTGACGTCACCGTTATGACGTTACATCGAATTGGGGAGGTCCGTTCAAAAAAAGTATCGGGAATTTCGGGTTTTTTTTTCAAAAATTATGTATTTATGAATATCTATTTAAACAAAGTAATCCCCGGCCGGAGATATTATACAAAATTGTGCCAGATTGTGTTTTTTGTCACGAAATCAGTGTTTTCAAATGGGCCGTTTTTCATCCCACCATTTATGAATATCATATATTTTCATGATCTAATTTCATTCTACGACACGAAAACGTCATTTTCGGCCCGATTTCGCGCCTAAAACGGCATTTCAGAGCGAAATTTCGCGCCTAAAATCGGACCCAAAAAAGCCGATTTTAGGCTTTTTTTGTACCGAAAATTTTCTATACGGTTCCGATTTCTAATCGGAACGGGTAAAAAAAAATCGAAAGAGGATAAAAAACGCGCGAAAAAATCGTCTTTAAAAGATTCAAAACGGCTGAAATTGTCGGCATAAATTCCCGATACTTTTCGAACAGACCTCGTAAACGGCTTAAATTTTTTATTTCTGCTAAGAACCGCCCCATTTTAGGGCCTAAAAACACCATTTTAGAGCCGATTTTTCACATGAAAACATTTAAGGGTCTAAAAACCTCATTTTAGAACGATTTTCGCGCTCCTAAAAACGGCATTTTTGGGCCTAAAAACCTCATTTTAGAAGCGATTTTGCGCCTGAAAACGGCACATCAGGGTCTAAAAACCTCATTTTAGAAGCGATTCTGCTACTAAAAACGGCATTTTGGGCCTAAAAACGGCATTTTAGAGCCGATTTTGCGCCTGAAAACGGTACTTTAGGGTCTAAAAACCTCATTTTAGAAGCGATTCTGCGCCTAAAAACGGCATTATTGGGCCTGAAAACATCATTTTAGAGCCCATTTCGAGCCTCAAAACGGCATTTTAGATCCGATTTTGAGCCTAAAACTGGCCAATCTTGCGCCCAAAACGGCATTTTGGGCCTAAAAATCCCATTTTCGATGTTTTGCGCCTAAAACGGCATTATTTGGTCTAAAACCTCATTTTGGGCCTAAAATCCCATTTTCGATGTTTTGCGCCTAAAAACGGCATCATTTGGTCTAAAACCTCATTTTGGGTTCAAAATCCCTTCGATGATTTTGCGCCTAAAAACGGCATTATTTGGTCTAAAAACGGCATTTTAGAACCGATTTTTAACCTAAAAACGGCATTTTAGAACCGATTTTTAACCTAAAACGGCATTTTAGAACCGATTTTTAACCTAAAAACGGCATTTTAGAACCTATTTTGAGCCTAAAAACCTTATTTTTGGGCCTAAAAATCCCATTTTCGGGATTATTTTGCGTCTAAAACGGCATTTTGGGTCTGAAAACTGTATTTCAGGGCGGATTTCCGCGCCTGAAAACGGCTTTTTCGGGTCCGATCCTTTTTCGGAATGTGTAAAAAAAATCGAAATCGTCTTTAATCGATATATCAAAGATATATATATATATATATATATATATATATATATATATATATATTGAATGGAGAATATATATGGATATACATGAAATTAGTCCAGAATCTTCTGTTAAACCCCAATTACGGTTTTACACCCGGGTTTTAAACGTTGTCTGTATGCGTGTCTGTCTGTTACTGACAACGTATTTGTGTTACAACAATAATAATAATAATAATAATAGTGGCAAACAACAAAAAAACAGAAAAACGAAAAAAAACTGAAGTTGAAGTTTTCCTTAGGGAATCTTCCCATTTTTTTTTCGTCTTTTATTCCGAGAAAAAGAGGAAATAACCGGACGAGAAAAATGAAAAAAAATTATTCTCAAGATCAGAGTTATTTTGTAATTTGTGATTTGGGGTGGAGGGGGGAGATATCTCCCTCCACAAACTTTGTTTTTGTCTCTATCTCTCTCTCTCTCTCTGTCTCTGAGAACTTTTGTCTCAAAGTCGACCAGTCGTGATCTTGAAATCGAGCTTGGACGATGGCCGTAAGTAGAAAAATACGCACAGACAGAGAGAGACAGAGCTTTATATCTCTTTTATCTTTCCTTTAAATATTTTACGATTATAAAGTTTAACATACCCGTTTTTGTGGCCTCCAGAATAGTTGGTATAACGTAGATTGGACGGGCGGCTGGTGGAGGGGGGTGGGTTTCGGCCGCTCGCCGTCTTCAGTAGTCACTTTCGGCACTTCGGACGTCTCCTTAAAAACTTTAGATTTCCCGCGAATTTCTGTCGCCCGCGTGATTCGGCCTTTCGCCAGACAGCGGGGTTTCGGCCGCCCGCCGTCTTCAGTAGTCACTTTCGGCACTTCGGACGTCTCCACTCGCCGTCGACGTCTCCTTAAAATTTTTAGATTTCCCGCGAATTTCTGTCGCCCGCGTGATTCGGCCTTTCGCCAGACAGCGGGGTTTCGGCCGCCCGCCACCTTCAGTAGTCACTTTCGGCACTTCGGACGTCTCTTAAACCACTATCCGGGTATATTTCTGGACGCGTTCCCGACTCCGGACTGGAGAAACGTAGATTTCCCGTGAATTTCTGTCGGCTGTCCCGCGGATTTGGCCTTCGCCAGACACGGGTTTCGGCTGCCCGCCGTCTTCAGTAGTCACTTTCGGCACTTCGGACGTCCTTAAACCTCTATCCGGGTATATTTCGGGACGCGTTGACTCCGGACTGGAAAACGTAGATTTCCGTGAATTTCTGTCGTCTGCGTGATTGGCCTTTCCCCAGACTTGGGTTTCGGCCGCTCGCCGTCAGTGGTGAGACAGTAGATTCGGCAGTGGAGTGGGGTCACGCCATTGAGATGGCGAGCGGCCGAAACACTCGGAAATCTACGTATTCCAACCACTCGCGGACTGAAACAGGTCTGTTAAACCTCTATCCGGTATATTTCGGGACACGTTGCGGACTCAGACTGTTGTCCAGGAGAGTGAGTGGTTCGGTCTAGAACTTCAGCGGTGTGTATTCAGTTCGGCAGCGCCCTGTGAAGTGATAACACCGCGCTACTGAAGACGGCGAGCGGCCGAAACCCCGGTCTGGCGAAAGGCCGAATCCCGCTAGCGACAGAAATTCACGGGAAATCTACGTTTCTCCAGTCCGGAGTCGGGAACGCGTCCCGAAATATACCCGGATGGAGGTTTAACGGACGTCCGAAGTGACTACTGAAGACGGCGAGCGGCCGAAACCCCGGTCTGGCGAAAGGCCGAATCACGCAGGCGACAGAAATTCACGGGAAATCTATGTTTCTCCAGTCCGGAGTCGGGAACGCGTCCCGAAATATACCCGGATGGAGGTTTAACGGACGTCCGAAGTGACTACCGAAGACGGCGAGCGGCCGAAACCGGTCCGGGCCTCGGTTTCGGCCGGCCGCCGTCTTCGGTAGCGCGGTGTCGAATCACTCCTATTGCGCTATTGCAGACTGCAGCCGTCTTCGTTGTATCTCTGGCCGTATACCTCCTGGCCGGCGGTCAATTGGTGAGGAATTCCGCGCTCGGTCCTGACACGGAATTGCGGCCGTGGCACTACGCCAGGGAGAGGACGTCCTATCATCGGTACAGCGGCGAGGATATCGACCCCGGGACGTACACCGGCCCCGACGCCGATTCCCTTCCGCCGACACCCTCTACGGGACAGGTGATAAAAACATAAATAATTAATGATTATCCGGTAGAATTTCGGTTGTATCTCGCCGTTCCGGTAGCGCTGTACGTGTTTGAACCACTTTCGTACAGCGGAGTACAAGCCCGAAAAGAAGGCGTCCACAGTGACTCTATCGCCGGGCTACTTGGAGACGGCGAGAGGCCGAAACCGGCGACAGGAGACGGAATCTAATATGGGGTTGTACAGGCGGGGCGGCTACTGGGGCGGGGGTTACGCCGAGCGCCTGTGGGACGGGTGGCGGCCGTACGTGACCGACTACTGGAGGACGGCGGAGCGGTCGGCCGCCGGCGAGGACGGCGGGGACGTCGTCTACGGAGGTGTGCCCGAGGAGGGCGTCGGATGGAGGTTAGCGGCGGCGGCGGCGGCGACGAAAGGAATGACGAGGGCGGCGACGGCGGAGGATTGAGGCGACGACGAAGACGAAGGTTGGGGGGGACGATGAGAGTGACGAGGGCGACGACGAGAAGAAGGACGAAGGGGGGCGACGATGAGAATGACGATGACGAGAAGAAGAAGAAGAAGGTTGACGGGGCGACGATGAGAGTGACGAGGGCGACGACGAGAAGAAGAAGAAGGGGACGATCACGAGAATGACGAGGGCGACGATGAGAATGACGAGGGCGACGACGAGCGACGAGAAGAAGAAGAAGGTTGGGGGATGATGAGAATGACGATGAACGACGATGAGAATGACGAGGGCGACGACGAGAAGAAGAAGAAGAAGGTTGGGGACGACGAGAATGACGAAGGTTGGGGCGACGATGAGAATGACGAGGGCGACGACGAGAAGAAGAAGAAGAAGGTCGGGGGCGACGACGAGAATGACGAGGGCGACGATGAGAATGACGAGGGCGACGACGAGAAGAAGAAGAAGAAGGTTGGGGGCGACGACGAGAATGACGAGGGCGACGACGAGAAGATGGAGGCGGAGGACGACTACGAGTTTTGCGGCGGCGACAACGACCCCTGCAATCCATTTTCCTACGGCTACACGTAAGAGAAAAACCTGCTGGACATGTTTTTTCCTTTTTTCTTTTCTCTTCTCCGAACAGTTCGCGGACTGTTCGGCACGACAAGAATTCGTTTATCGGACCGGCGAAAACCGGCCGTCTCTGTTCTCGGTTGTGTCGTGCCGTCGCGGGAAGGGTCGAATTGGAGGAGGGCGTAACGAAATCCCAGTCCGGCTGTTGGTCGGACGGCGGTTGGACAATCGAAGGGAATTTCACGTGGGACGGGCCCGATGGCCAATCCACCATCCGTCTTGTGTACGGCTGGAGGAGCAACAAAACAAACATCGCGGACATCCAAAACAGGTGAGACCGACGGGGGAGGAACGGCCCTTGTATAATTTGAACGAAAGGACTGACCGTAGAAATTACCGAAAATTTTTTTCTTTCTCTCCAACTTTGTTTGCAGGAGTTCCGGCCGGTGGATAAGGTCGGACAAGAGGCAGCTCAGCTACCTGACAGCGCAGATGCTCGGCTGAACACTTAGCTGGACAAGTGGCCCACTTCTCAACAATTTAACAACATAAAACATTATACTGTCGACGAGCGGCAGAATTAGATTTCGCCTCTCCCATCTCTCTCTCTCCCATCTCTCTCTCCCATCTCTCTCTCCCATCTCTCTCTCCCATCTCTCTCTCTCCCATCTCTCTCTCTCCAATCACTAATTTGAAATTCACTTATTTGAAAACGGACGCCCAGTATACGAAACGAGAACGGATCAGTTGAAAAGTGTGAACGGGTCACGTGATCTCCGGACGCCGGCCATTTTCTTTCAACGTTCGGCCAAATTTTCAGTTCACCACTAAAATATACTTCTGTATTTATTTAAAACCTGTTTTTTTATATTTTTTAAATACCTTGGTTAATAGATTTTTAAATAATATAATAGGCGAGGTCATATATATATATATATATATATATATATATATATATATCTGTTTCATTCGATATCGTGACGTCACTATTTCAACTGTTGTTCGCCCCGGAAACTCATCAATTGTATAAAAGGTTGAATTTTGTAATTTTCACTAATATCGACTGGATTTGGTTAAATTATTCGTGCGAGAAACGTATTATTTCCGCATTACTCGCACAGTCTCTCGCGACCGATCCAAAATTCATATCTCGATCGCTCTTTTGGCCGGAATCTCATGAATCTCGAAAAATCGTGAAAAAAATTAAATATTCGAGCTTTCCACAGCCGACACAAAAGACGTCGCGCTTCTATAAGCGAAATAATAAAAGAAAATGTCAAAGATATCGATATATATATATATATATATATATAACCTCCCTGTCAGGTTATCAAGTATAGGGGGGCCTTCCAATCTGTCTGTAACAGACAGACTGAAATGTAAAATTAACAGTAATTAAAAGTATGAAACAGTCTGATAGAATCGTTAATATCGTTTCTGATGTTAAATCAATAATAAAATGCATATCATAAGCGAAATAATAAAAGAAAATGTCAAAGATATCGAATGTAACAGATATCGATATATATAACCTCCCCTGTCAGGTTATCAATATGGGGGATAATCTGTCTGTATCAGACAGACTGAAATGTAAAATTAACAGTAATTAAAAGTATGAAACAGTTGATACAATCGTCAATATAATTTCTAATGTTAAATCAATAATAAAATGCATATCACTTTGTAATAATTACCTCCAGCAGATGCTTCGCTTCTTGTTCTCGATCTGTGATGAAAACCCTGCTCTAATTTGAACAGAAAAAAAGTTTTATTATTCGAGCATTTTCGCTCGACAATCCGATAGAAATAGACGTTCAAAGAGAAATTTGTAAAGAGTTTCCGCTCCATTTTTATATATATATTATTTTAAATGTTTCATCAAATCTACAATTGTTTACGACATTATTAAATTTATTCAGTTGTGGTCATTTAAATTGACTAATTTAAATTGAGAGATATTTTCGGACAAAATTTACAAAGGGACGTTTGAACGGGTATATTTTAAATAGAAATAAAAAAACACTCTTTAGTCCCAATCTTATTTTTACTGTTGTCGACAATTATTAATTTTTTCAGTTATGTTATTCAAATTAAATCGTTCCCTACCGACCGTCAAATATATGTGACAGATATTTTTGAATATTTAAAAACATTGAACAAAATTGTAAAATTTTTAAAACTGTAAAATTTACTCTGTCGCATTGGATTATTTAATGGAATTTATTGGTGAGAAATTAACGGGGCAATAAGTTAAATTTAAAAATTTTGCGAAGCGAAATTATTGAAATTGTTCTGTAATTAGTTCAGAAATAACGTTTGATATTTTTTTAAAAAAAAAAAAAATCTCTCGACAAAATGTTGAATTTTCGTTACATAAAATCAATTCCATATCGATAAATTGTATTTATATATATTTTTTTCGTCCTACAATCAATTTCTTCTAATTTTATGCGACACATATTTGTATCAGTTCAAAAGAATACTTATTTAACTTTTTTTTAGACTATATATATATATATATATATATATATATATATATATATATACCACACCAAAAGTGATCGACAATTCGATAATATGTATTTCGGTTTTTGGCGAAATAAAATGTGAATTCCAGAGTCGAAATGTCGATTACTTTCGAGTGCCATTTAATATTATAGGTAGAAATACAGTTTTTTTTTTATCGTTTAATATATATTTTTTTAGTATTTATTTTTTACAACTCTGCCACTAATAAATATTACACATTACATGTATTGAGGGGGTGGGGGAGAAAAACCACATAAATCCACATTGTCTTTGTTCACCACAAATAGATACAATTAAAATGGAATGTGATTCGAAATAGAAAAAAAAATACTTTGGTATTGTACAAATTATAATAAAAAAAAAAAAAAAAAAATATAAGAAAATATGTTCAAATTACAAGAATCAAGATCGATAGTTTCAGAATAAAAACGTTCGGTTTCGCCCTCGACTTTCGGTTTGAGACGTCAAATTTTTTTTTTTTTTATGAGATTTCGAAGCATCGAATTGAACAAAATTTAAATTTTATTATTACCAACAGTCCGACGGATAGAACGATTTTAAAATGATATTTTACGAATATGAAAATCGACAATGCATTAATTAACCCATCGAGTACGGTGGGCCCCAAAAATGGGTATCGGTTAAATTTTTTTTTTATTTTTTCTAATATGATGTACAGGAAATTTATTTTTTTTTCTATTATTATTCTCACTAATTTCGCATTATAAATCGCGTTAAAATACATAATAATAGTGATTATTATTCAAAATATAAAAGATTGATCGGTCTCATGTGTCGGTTCGACTCTGTAGCGCCCTAATTTTAATTTAAAAAAAAAAAAAACCAAAATATTTGACAAATATCTGGAGGCACTAATTTGATAATATGTAAAATAATATGCAAAATTTTCAGAAAAAAAAAAAAATTCAGTACATAATGGGTTAAACCGACATGAAAAAAAAAAAAGAGTACAAAAATTCTCATATATTCTTTCAATATTCGACTGATTTAATCTATTTTTTTTTCATGTATTTCTATTGATGGATTAGAGTGAAATATCTGAAATTTTACAGATATTGCGGTGGAACAAAAAAAAATTATAATTAATTATACACAAATTATAAAAAAAAAACCAGAGAATTTCGTTCAAAACAACACAACGTTGTCTACAATCGGACTGAGTAGATTTTATACCGTTTTATTTATTTTCCAACGCAAATATATAGACACAATTTATTGATATTAAATAGAGTATATTATATTTTTATAAATTGAATAAAGCGGATAAAATTTCGACAATTTATTTTGTTACGGTACCGTATTGTAATTACACCGACGGATGTGTACAAATAATCAATTTGAAAAACTCAACTGTTTTCATATTATTTTATTCGTAGGGGAGAAAACTCAATTTGAATCTTGTTGAAAAATCAATTGCGAAACGGAAAATTCGCCAAGAAAATAACCGTCTTTTTTGTTTTCGACCGTATCTATATATATATATATTTTTTTTTCTTTTTCAGTTCGTTTTCGTACAAAAAAAAAATACTACGAAGGCACCTAATACAATTACAAATCTAAACTAGAGATACAATACGAATTGTGAATGTTTTTTTCTTTTTTTTTTCCCCCTATATTTTTCTCGAGACCCGATAAAATTTTTTTTTTTTTCTTTAGCGACAATTTTCAAACTTTTACCATTTTCATTAAAGCGCTATTATAAATAAAATGGACGTTCTATCCGATGAGCGACTAGCGTTACGTTATTCAATATTTTTTTTTTATTTTACAAGTCAATCTAAGAGGCCGATATATATCATATATATATGTGAAAAAATAATATATTTGATAGATTCTGAAATATCCTCTATACGATTACATTTATTTCAATTGAAATTAACACTTTTTTATTTTTTAAAAAATATACTTTTATATGCAAAAAAATAAAAGCTTTCAAACAAAATTATCCTTTATTATTATTAACATAGAATAGCTGCAATAATCTAACTACACATATATAAATATAAATATATATGTGCAGATATATTCAAAGATGAAACTCTCTCTAATTTGAATTTGTGTATTATTAAAAAATAAAAATAAAATCTAACGCTCGTTCACTGTCCACGCATTGAGAACAATTTATTTTAATACTTTTATAATAGACTACAGTTTACTTTCTCAAATTACATTAAATCTTCATTATCCGTGTAGTAAATATTACATTTTTTTATTATATTTTATTATATATTTTTTTTTTCTGTTAATGCCTTCAGTTATAAATTGTATTTCTAGCGCTACATTTCCGCTACATTATAATCGTTCTGAAATTGAGATCTAATTAATTTCAATTTATTCTGAGGCTATCGGAATCGTACATTGGTTTAAACGGTACATTGGGAATAAATAATTTATTTAGGGAAAAAATTTTAAATTACAAATAAAAGGAAATTCAATTTAAACGATACAGTTAAATAATTTCGCGGTGATAATTTAAAATTAAAATAAGCGTTACGACTAAATTTCTTCTATCCCATTCGCAGAATTTATCATAAATATTTGCTAAATGCATTCAGGAAGAAAATAAAAATGCATCTATAAGATGCAGAAGGATAAAAAAAAAATAAAAACAGTTTACTACTACGATAATGAAGAATTATTATTCTAATTCTTGTTGAAATTCAATAATGAAAATTCATTTAAATTCAAGGACAATGAACAACGATTTGTCGTTAAAAAACGACCAGCCTTCTCCCGTTCAACTCGTCGATACAAAAAAAAAATTATATATTAAATTAACGAATAAATACTGGTCTCGAAACAATAATAATAATAATAATAATAATAAAGATTCGCCCGAACGTTCGGAACAAAACTAATAATAATAATTAAAAATAGAAGCCTTTAATATAACATTCCGTTCGATTATAATATAATAATCGACGACAGACCGACAACAAAACACACAAAAAATAATAAATAAGATATAAATAAAAATACTTTTATAACTCACTCTCTCTTTCTCTCTCTCTCTTTCGAAAAATACAAACATCACAAATCACAGCAATAAATAGGTTTTCAATTTCATTATTTCCTTTTTTTTTTTTTATTTAGTTTTAAAAAATATAAAAATATTATATTAGCCGCTATCGTTGGAAGCACGAAGTAATTTTGCAAAAATAAACATCTCGGACATTTAAGAAGTATGTTTTTTTTTTTTCTGTTTTCCCTTCTCTTTATCTTCTCGACTTTTTCCCCCCTTTCTTGTCTATATTTAAATATTTTTCCAATCCTTAAAATTTTTCAGACTCGGGCAGCTTTTTAATAATAAGTTAAGAGTTTCGCCGGGGGGGGAAAACCTAAATAAATATATATTTATAACTGCGGTGAGTGTAAATTATTTCTGCCCGGGTCGTTTGAAAAAAAAAATATATTGCGACTGAAATGAAAATCTGTAAAAAGAAATGACCGATGCGAAAAACCCTCGAGTGACTACTGCAGCCGAAATAAGTACAGAATGTAAAAATTAAGCGATTCCACAATTTTTTACATTGCTTTTTTTCTTCTATTAGGTGTACGGAAAAGTAATAGACAATTTGATAAAATTTTGGTCTTTAGAGGAGTTGAATAGCAAAAATTTGCCGGAAAAGTGTCCAGAGAGTTGTCGATAATACTAGTGAATATATATATAATATAGATTAATAATTAAATTTTCTTTTTTTTTTTGGCAAAATAAAATGTATTAGGGTACCCCCTAATACATTCCTTATAATATTTTTCTATTCGCATTATTATCTGACGATTATTTAAGGTCTTTATTGCAATATTATGCGACAAGTGTTCCGTACACTTTGAAATAGTATAATAAAAGTTATTCTTCTGTAAAAGGTTCGAAGAATATTTCAACCCCTGAAAAATTAAGAATCTCCATTCTCAAGTTATTATATATTATTATGAGTTTTAACACTCACCTAAAGTGTTTCAGTTTTTTTTTCTCCCCTTCGTCTTCAGTAGTCACGGAGTGAATTAAACACTGTGCCGATACGATGCTCAGAAGGCGACGTCATTTCACCATATATTATACCGAGTCTGTAACGGAAACTATTTCTACCGATTATTATAATTTATAGAAGCGAAAATGTCGTATTTTGGCCGTTCTAAATTCTAAATAGACGAGAATTTCAGAATAAAGATTTCCAGTCGGCTCTAAGCGTTGAAGGAAATGAACGATCTAGAAGGCATATACTACGGAAATAATTCACTCGTAAAATCGGCCGTTACAAAAATACTGTTAAGAATTATTATCTATTAACAGAAATTAAACGGATTTTTATTAGTTCTAAATTCTAAATGACGACCAAATAAAGTTTTTTTTTTATTCGGCTTTCACTGTTCGGCGACAGAAACGATGAAAGAGATCTAGAAGGCGTTTGCCGAAGAAACAACAGCTGAGTGGAAACAATAACAGTAATAAAATATGGCTATTAAATTTTTCAAACCGACTCGGTCACAAAACTATAATTTCTATCGCAAGTTTCTCACCCAGTTTTTGCAAGAAAATAATAAAAATTTCGACGACGTTCGGCGCGCAATACGCGACGCCATTTTTTTTTTCCTTCCCCAAATATTCTCTCTGACTAGGAGGAGATTCCCATTATATATATATATATTTTTTTTGTTAAATAAGCGAAAATTTAAATTTAATCCCCACCTATTTTAAGCCCAAATGACGTCGAATAACTTCTACGATGCGTGATATGTGTGTACGTGTAAAAATCATAAGACAAATATAAACGATTCCACACCGAACCTAAATATATATAAATTATCGAAATAAATAATATAATAATACAAATTAAAGCGCGATTATTATAGTTCAAAAATTTGGCTTTCAATCTAATAATATATATATATTTTTTTTCTTTATGAATTGATCGATTTAGGAAGGATTTCGGGGGCCATTCGTCCAGCGGATGGCGGCATCGAAATTTTTTGAAATTTGAAAGTCCGGCTCATTTATACTTTCCGTTGTTTCGTTTGAAAAACAGCGGCGGTCAGTTGTCGGCTCAGGAGAACGGGTTGCTCCTGCGCTTCAGGGTCGAACAGCTGTCGTCCTCGCGTATCACCTGGTAGGGTACGAGGGTTGTTTCGGCCGCGGTGCGCTTCTCGTCGGCGTAATCCTCGAAGCTCATGTTGCTGAAGCCCCTCGGCTGTTTGGCCGGCTTGGCCTTCTTGGCGGCCGGCGCGTGTTTCGTCTTGGGCCTGGCCTTGGCCGGCTCTTCGGCAGGCCGGTAGGGCTCCCGGACGGATTGGGGCTGTTGTTGGGCCGGCGAGTCGAAACCGGCGAACGGTATTATATCTTTGGCCTCGAACTCCGAGTCGGTGAACTCGTGGCTGTCGGCGAGGAACGGGTTGGTCGCCGGCGGGTTCAGATTGAAGGGGGCCGAGCCGAAGACGTCGCGCCGGGGCTCGAAGACGGGAAACGGCCTCGAATAGTCCTTGGGGTCGAGGAACAGGACCCTGGGCCGGCCCTTCTGGAACGGCGCCATCGCGAACACGTCCTCGGCCTCCTGGACCGGCGAATCGGAGACGTCGAGCTCGTCGTCGGCCAGCAGGGGCTTCTCGCCGTAGCTGTGGCCGACGAAACAGTCCCTCTCCTCGAGGATGGTCGGCTTTATCTTCCTCACCACTTCCTCCCTGGCCATGCTCTCGGTCTCGGCGTGGTAGGCCGACGAGCCGCACGTCAGTATGCTCTCGTCTATCGTCTCCGTCTCCTCGACGTTCTCCCCTCCGGCCTCCTCCGTGTCCCTCGCCTGGAGGTCGCTCGCCGAGCCGATCGAGTCGTCCGAATTGCTGGTCTCCTTCTTGCGGCCGGTCTTCGGCTTCGTCGACTTCTGGCCGCGGCTCTCACCTAGAAACGACACGCGCAAAAATCACTGAATTTCCATTCCGAAAAATTTCGGACCTCAACCCGACAATATAACCATTTACCTATGTCCTCGTCCGAAGAGACTTCGTCCAAATTGTAGGTGAGCTTCTCGTACTTGGACCTGTCCTGTATCGGCGCCCTGACGAACGGCGGCGAACTCTTCACCGGCTCTTCGTCGGGCAGCAGAGGCAGAGGGCCGTTGGTCATGTAATTCCTCCAGTCGCCTTTCCTCTTGTCCAGCCCTAGAGGAAATGTGTAGACAGAGAGAGACGCACAGAACATATAAGACATGATCGGACGCCGGGTTCGGTCCGGCCTTTCGCCATCTTCAGTAGCGCTCCGTCGCCCGCTTTTGACAGTTCGGTTGTGTTGTCCGTCGTCCGTCGGAGTGCAGTTGGGCGGGGAAAACACAGATCGAGTCAGTGCCGACAGTGACACTAACACAGCGCGCTACTGAAGACGGCGAACGGCCGAAACGCCGGCGGGACAGAAACACCGCGAACCCCCCTCCTAGCAGACCACGAAACTAGATAGAGCGTCCTCTTATCGGACGGAGAAAAACAAGCTTCCGTCCCGATGACCCCCATATATTATCCAACTGCTCCTTATCGGACGTCCGGGAAACAGTTTCGGCGATAACTGGACGGTTCGGGAACAGAGTACCATTCGCGACTCAATAACGGTCAGTGTCTGTCAGTAGAGTGTAATGTTTTATAGTCTAACATACCCGTTTTGTGGCCTCGCTCCGCTACTGTCTTTCGCTAGACCGGTTTCGGCCGCTCGCCATCTTCAGTAGCGGTGTTTGCCACTTTCGGACTCATGACCGACGTTTTTTGGGGGGGGGGGCCATCCTCACCGCTACTGAAGACGGCGAGCGGCCGAAACCGCGCGGTCTGGCAAAAGACCGAACAAAGAGCGAGAGAGAGAGCGAGAGAGAGGGAGAGAGAGAGAGAGAGAGAGAGAGAGAGAGAGAGAGAGAGAGAGAGAGAGAGAGAGAGAGAGAGAGAGAGAGAGAGAGAGAGAGAGAGGTTTCGGCCGCTCGCCGTCTTCAGTAGTCGCTCGGCACCCGGCGTCGTCCTCTTTGACGAAGCGAGCGGCCGTGCGCTACTGAAGACGGTCCGTTAAACTCTATCCGGGTACATTTCGACATTTTCCGACTCCAGACGAGAAGTGGTTCGGTCTTTCGCCAGACAGGGGTTTCGGCCGCTCGCCGTCTTCAGTAGCGCTGTGTCCAGTCTTCAGTTCGGCAGCGAGGACGGCCCCGAAAAAAACATACAAATTGAGTGAGTGACACCGCGCTACTGAAGACGGCGAGCGGCCGAAACCCCGCTGTCTGGCGAAAGACCGAACCCGGCGAGACATAAATACCACAAACCTAAGGTCTTAAATCCACTACTATTTGAAATATTTCAGAATAATTTCAATTTATACTGTATTTAATAACCTTTGACAGCAGAGTTTTGTCCGGTCATCGAGAACGTTTTATACGGGGCAAGTGCCGACAGGATGCTTCAAGATCGGCTCAAGTCATCGTAGCTTGAAACTGTATTTTAAAATGAATTTCTGAGTATCATAAACCGATTCTGGTTGAAATCAGTAGTTAATTCTCGATTTACAACGATGTAAATCGTGAAGTGGTTCGTTCTTTCGCTGGACTTGGGGTTTCGGCCGTTCGCCGTCTTCAGTAGCGCGGTGTTAGTCACTGCACTGCGCCGTCAGTACAGGTGACACCAAGGGCAGTGAGGATGCCATGAAAACGTCCGAAATGCCACTAACAGAGCGCTACTGAAGACGGCGAACGGCCGAAACCCCCGGTCCGGCCGAAAATCCCAAACCGGAGCCGGAGGAGACCAAAAAAACAGGTAAGTCAAACTTATCCACTGTCGTTTTTAAATGAAAATTAAAAAAGTTTGAGGACAATCCGAAAAAGTATAGTAACATCATTTCAGCGCGTAAGCGCGTTACTTATACCGTTCAATTGCTAATTACCGTTAATATTTACGACAGCGTTGTTAACTCTGTTAGCTCAATTATATAATAACAGTCGTTTCAAGTCGATAACATCAGTAAGTAAGTAACAACAACAGGAGGACAGTAGCGAGTGTAGTAACAGCTGTATCGTCAGTAGTAGTATCACACCGTGTTACTATCCTCGACTATATACTTCATTTCCGGCCTGTCGATCAAACACGTGAGTATTACTTATTATAGTCAGTATATAAAACTTAATGTATAAACGTTATAATTATTCTACAGAAGTTGGTAATCGTCCACTTTATGAACAATGCAAACAGGCCATACTGTGTACAGTATCAGTTACTGCAACTTCACTGATTATTGTATCAATTGTAAAATTATAAATCTACATCTGTATATTGTAAGCCTGTGTATATCCTGTATAGAAGAAAATAAAGTGTTTCTAAGTCGTGTTTTTCTTTTACATCCTCATTCCACTGAAGACGGCGGACGGCCGAAACCGCGGCCTACCGTTAATGATTTTCATATTTTTTTTGTGAAATTGTTCTAAATCGAGCGTTAACAACTACTGATATATGGTACCCTATATAGTAACCTATATAGTACCCATATATAGTACCCTATATAGTACCCTATATGGTATCCTATATGTACCCTATATAGTACCCTATATAGTACCCTATATGGTACCTTATAGTACCCCATATATATATGGTACCCTATATGGTATCCTATACCCTATATGGTACCCTATATAGTACCCTATATAGTAACCTATATGGTACCCTATATGGTACCCTATATGGTACCCTATATGGTACCCTATATAGTACCCTAATGTTACCCTATATGGTATCCTATAAGTACCCTATATGGTGCCCTTTATAGTACCCTAATGGTACCCTATATGGTATCCTATAAGTACCCTATATGGTAACCTATATAGTACCCTATATAGTACCCTATATGGTACCCTTATGGTACCCTATATAGTACCCTATATAGTACCCTATATAGTACCCTTTATGGTACCCTATATAGTACCCTATATGGTACCCTATATATACCCTATATAGTACCCTATATAGTACCCTAATGGTACCCTATATAGTACCCTAATGGTACCCTATATGGTAACCTATATAGTACCCTATACAGTACCCATATATAGTACCCTATATAGTAACCTATATGGTGCCCTATATAGTACCCTATATGGTGCCCTTATAGTACTCTATATAGTACCCTTATGCTACCCTATATGGTGCCCTTTAAAGTACTCTTATGGTACCCTATATAGTACACTATATCGTATCCTATAAGTACCCATATATAGTACCGCATATAGTACACGGAACGTAGGAGAAATAAGTAAAAAAATCATCAGACACAAGTGTCCCGATTTTCCAAATTCTAATAAAATAAATTATAGTATAAAATTAATTTTAATTATAATTCTGACCAATTCTGATAAAAATAACCGAGGACAAGATTATATATATATATATATATATATATATATATATATATATATAATTTAATTTTGGCTTCAGGTAGGTCACAAGTCCATACAAGGTCTAGGGCCGAAAGGGTTTTTATGATTCTTCGTGGCCTTTTTCAAATTTCGCAGACGAGCGGATCTCTCAGAGGGGGGGCACAAAAGTGAAAAAAAGAGGAGAAAACCAAAAATGAAATGTTGGACCAATTTCTGTTTTTTTTTTTGGGGGTCGAAAAAAACACCATTTTGCATTTTTCCGAGTACACCTCTTCCGAGTAAATTTTTTCCCCTGACGTCGAATTTTCCACGTACAAAAATCTGGAAAAACAAAAAGAAAAAGTTGGTTGGGGGCAGGGCGGGGAAATAATTACAACTTTCAAACACCAGTCTTTATTATCACACTTTACAGCCAAATAATTTCCATTTATTACATAAAAATTTGGTACAATCGGTTTTTTAAAAAAAAAAAAAAAATATATATATGAAAAAACTTCTTTTCGGGCGACCACCAAAATCACTTTAAAAGAAAAAATATCAACACTATATTTCATTTTAACTTTCTTCAAAAGTTTTAAAATACAATATTCCACAATTGTATTTCTACAAACTCCTATGTATAACGGGAAGAAGATGCGGGAATTATTTTTTCTTCGTTTTGAAAATATTACACAAATTACAAAAAAACAATGTATACAATATATATGTAGAGAAAAAAAAACTGAGGAAACATACAGATATACAAAGCGTAGAAAGATAGAAAGGAATTTAATAGAATAAGGGAGAACAACATAAAAAATTTATGGCTGATAATAACAATAAGGACTGATATTCGAAAATGGAATGTAAATTTATGTGTCGATTACCGATATGAATACAATTTTTTTTACTAAAAGACAGCCTAAAAATTGCAATTTACTTATACACAATTACACGATAGGCATTGTATTATATATATATATTTTTTCCCGATAATTTTTAAAAAAAATCACATTTAGCCCTGACTTAAGTACAAAACACAGGATGCTATGTTGTAATTCGACTAAACTTTTCGATTCCCCTTACAGTTCTTTCTTTCTTTAAAATATATAATATATATATATTTATAAATATATACACAAGGATTATTACACACTAAAAAAAAAAAAATGGAGGAAAACACAAAATATATATAATAAAGGAACACGCTTTAAGAAATACTTAGTATTGGTCTAAAACTAAAATTTTAAAATGTCCGAAATCATTATAATAGGGTAACTAATTGAAGATCAAAATTTAAATCGATGAAACCAAAAAAGAAATATTTGAATTTTATCAATATTGAAAGCTTTTTTTTCGGTTTCAAATTTTCAAAAAAATGTACACACCGATTGCCTCGAAACACTCGAGACCGTTCCGACGATTGGGAAGAAATTAAATAATACCGTTAAGGATATAAAAAAATATAAAATGGGGATAAATAATTATAATAATAGTAGTCGTAGTGGTAAAAATAATATTAACACTATAATAGTCTTAATGGATTGGGGTCGTTTCAGAGAGATCCGCTCAGAGAGACACGAAATAATAAACTAAATATGGACAATAAAACCGTAGATTTCGTGTGTTTCTGTCTCCTGTCTCGCCGGTTCGGTCATTCGCCAGACCGGTCATTCGCCGTCTTCAGTAGCGCCGTGTGTTTGGATGTTTTTTTTCGGGGCCGCCCTCACTGCCGAACTGAATCCTGGACAACAGCGCGCTACTGAAGACGAGCGGCGGCGGCCGCAAAACCCGCTGTCCGGCTGGCGAAAGGCCGGAAAATGTACCGAAATATGACCGGATAAGAGTTTGACGGACCGTCTTCAGTAGCGCCCGGCCGCTCGCTTCGTCGTGACTACTGAAGACGGCGAGCGGCCGAAACCCGCTGTCTGGCTGGCGAAAGGCCGCCGAAATATGACCGGATAGAGTTTGACGGACCGTCTTCAGTAGCGCCCGGCCGCTCGCTTCGTCAAATAGGACGACGACGGGTGCCGAGAGCGACTACTGAAGACGGCGAGCGGCCGAAACCCCGCTGTCTGGCTGGCGAAAGGCCGCCGAAATATGACCGGATAGAGTTTAACGGACCGTCTTCAGTAGCGCCCGGCCGCTCGCTTCGTCAAATAGGACGACGACGGGTGCCGAGAGCGACTACTGAAGACGGCGAGCGGCCGAAACCCCGCTGTCTGGCTGGCGAAAGGCCGGAAAATGTACCGAAATATGACCGGATAGAGTTTAACGGACCGTCTTCAGTAGCGCCCGGCCGCTCGCTTCGTCAAATAGGACGACGACGGGTGCCGAAAGCGACTACTGAAGACGGCGAGCGGCCGCAAAACCCCGCTGTCCGGCTGGCGAAAGGCCGAACCACTTCTCGTCTGGAGTCCGGAAAATGTCCCGAAATGTACCCGGATAAGAGTTTAACGGACCGTCTTCAGTAGCGCCCGGCCGCTCGCTTCGTCAAACAGGACGACGACGGGTGCCGAGAGCGACTACTGAAGACGGCGAGCGGCCGAAAACCCCGCTGTCCGGCTGGCGAAAGGCCGAACCACTTCTCGTCTGCAGTCCCGAAATCTACCCGGATAGAGTTTAACAGACCGTCTTCAGTAGCGCCCCGCCGCTCGCTTCGTCAAACAGGACGACGACGACGGTTGCCGAAAGCGACTACTGAAGACGGCGAGCGGCCCGAAAAACGCGAAAACACGAAATCTACCGTTTACTCCACCAGACCACAAACAAAACGGAGTTATTCTAAATTAAATATTTTAAATTTGTCGTTAACGCGGCATTGAGGAAAAAGCGTATACCTTCGGAATACAATTCATATTTCATACAGCCGGGGGCTTAAAACACTCAAATACTTTCAAGGGAAGGGGTTTAATACAACTTTAAGTGTAACAATATTCAGAAAAACCTTTAAAGCACATATACAGTTTATTTATTTTTTTTGGCTGACTTTTTATTTATTAAGTACTTCTAGAAAAAAATTCTTCCGAGAGACATTATTCGCCATCCCCCGCACGCCTAAACTAAGAGTTTTTCTTTTTTCATTTTTTCTTTTTGCCCCAACTTTGAGTGGGGGTTGAAAAATTGAAAAAAATCGAGTCTCGAAAAATATCTCTTCGGCCTCTTCGGGGGTGGGGGAGGAAAAAAAGAAAAATTCCTACGTTCTATTCAGTTTTCATTCACTTATTGTCATCCACTGGATATCTTTCGAATTTTGAATTTTTTTTTTTTGTCTATTCGGCAAAGTCAAAAGTCAGTCGAGAGAAAAAAGAAAAATTGGGGGAGAAAGCAAAAAAAAAACAAAAAACGGAACATTACAGCGGATATTTAGTAGAGGGATAGAAAAAAAATGACTACTTTACATGAAATAAACCTAGACAGAGGAAAGGGTTTTTTTTTTTTACCGTAGGTGTTTCTGTCTCGGTGTCTTTCGCCCCATCTTCAGTAGCACTTTTGGACGTCCTCCATCGCTCACTGGCCACTCGTGCTACTGAAGATGGCGAACGGCCGAAACGGCGAGGGAAGACAAAAACACACAAGAAATCTACGGTATTCCAACCCTTCGCAGAGCACAAAACAGGTGTGTTAAAACTTATTTTTTTCTGTTTTTCTGTTTTTTAAATATCTAATCGTATATAAATAACTTCTTTCTCCTGTCCGCCCTTCGACTGTACACTCGTTATTATATATATATATATATATTTTTTTTTTTTCAAACATTTAGACATACAGATTCGACGAAAAACAGAAAAAGAAAAAACTCGTAATAATACACAACTAGCGTAGAATAGAGAGACTGCTATAGAATAACGCTTACGCATTTTTCCTGAATGTACGCAATATTTTCTCCATTCTCATATTTTCATATTTCATATTTCACATAAAACTGAGCGAAATTCGAGAGAAAACATTGCATTTCTTGTTATAATAATAAGATATCAATTGGCTCTGATCTAAAGCCAAAATCTAAAATCACTGATATATGTATGTATATATATATATATATATATATATATATATATATATATATATATATATAAGAGTATGTATTAAATTTGAAGGTAACACTAACGAAACAATATACTTCATACATATATATATATATAGATTTCTCTTAAATTTTTTTGTTATAGCCATTATATAGATTTATCATTACAATAACATCTTAAATTATACACTCTGAATTCAGTTACTAATTGTCCTAGTAGTAGGTTAACTAAATTTATATTTTGTCATAATACATTTACAATTTATTGTGAAGGCCGTGCTTTAATTATATATCGAAAGTTATTTAAATGTCTTCATTCAAATTTAAAGGAAAAAAAATATTTATATATATATATATATATATATATATATATATATATATATATATATAAATATGTATCTATTCTATAGAGGCAAAGCACCTTCCCTATAACAGTTTTTTATTTCACTTTTTAAGAGAGGCTCGACGATGAAACCGCCCTCGATAAGAGTACATTTCGGACGGTTTTACTTGTATAAATAAATTAAATAAAGTATGATAAAAAATGAATTGATGAAAATGTATTTTCCGATTATTTTCGCGATATCTGATTCCGTTTGTGATGATGCCAAACATCGTTGCAGTATCGCACGCTTTTTAAGTAATGAAATTATATCACAATGCAGCACTATTATTGATTTAATTGAGGAAAAATTGAGGAAAAATTGAGGAAAATTGAGGAAAATTGAGGAAAATTGAGGAAAAATTGAGGAAAAATTGAGGAAAATTGAGGGAAAATTGAGGGAAAAATTGAGGGAAAATTGAGGGAAAAATTGAGGGAAAATTGAGGAAAAATTGAGGGAAAATTGAGGGAAAATTGAGGGAAAATTGAGGGAAAAATTGAGGGAAAAATTGAGGGAAAAATTGAGGGAAAAATTGAGGGAAAAATTGAGGGAAAAATTGAGGGAAAAATTGAGGAAATGTTGAGGAAAATTTGAGGAAAAATTGAGGAAAAATTGAGGGGAAAATTGAGGAAAAATTGAGGGAAAATTGAGGGAAAATTGAGGGAAAATTGAGGAAAATGATGGTACCTCGTGGTACCAAAGTAATCGACAATTTGATAAGACGATTTAGGTCTCGATGAGGAGTTCCTCAAGAGGGGAATCGATAATATCGGTTTATTTTTAGCAAAATAAAATAAATTCCAAAGTCAAAATGTCGACATTCGGTACCCCAGAATATATTCTCCGTTCGATATAATCCTATCCTCCGATATATAAATACCCCGTAAAATAGCTTGGACTATATCGGCAGTTGTAAGTGAATAAATGAAACCAAAAAAAAAAAAAATAAATAAAATAAAATAAAATAAAATAATAATAAAGTTTTTTTACTTGCCATTTTGAAAGATATTGGAGTTTTCGAATTTCAAATGTTGAACGCACCCGGCTGCACCGCGCAGTAGTCGTTGCCAAATGAAACAATTTACAGAATTAGGAGACAACGAATAAAATAAGTCATTATAAGAAATTAAAAGAAACAAAAACAAAATAATAATAATAATAATAATAATAAGCATCCGTCCGAAACTTCGAAACCGGGTACCACGCGATCGTGGTCCTTGCGGAAAATGGTAATGTACCGTAGGTTTCGTAGGTCTCCCTCCGGTTCGGTCTTTCGCCAGACCGCGGTTTCGGCCACTCCGCGCTACTGAAGATGGCGAAAGGCCGAACCACTTCTCGTATCGACAAGAGGTCCGAGTGCGGAAAATGTCCCCAAATATACCGGATAAGAGTTTAACGGGCCGTCTTCAGTAGCGCCCGCCGCCGTTTCGTCAAACAGGACGACGACGGGTGCCGACAGCGACTACTGAAGACGGCGGCCGAAACCGCGATCTTGCAAAGACCACAAACCTACGGTACGTTCCAACCCCTGGCGGACCACAAAAACGGGTACGTCGAACTCTAACGGAAGGTACTTTCCGATTGACCGATATTTGGAATTTTCAAAATACGTTTGAAATATTTTGTGGAAGAATACTACATCACCCGGTATAATACTAGAAATACTCGCTAAATTAAATAATACTCGGTCGTTTACACTACAACACTGATGTACAGCTATATAATTTAATTATTGAGATTTTTTTAAAAAGATTTCTTTTTAACAAAATATAGGAGTTCACGATCGAGGAGGCCGCTACCAAAGTTATTATATTTCAATACTTCTCTTTACAAATCTAATTTTTAGGGGTTGTTTCTCTCTGTACTCAAAATGAAGACGTTATAAAAATACCTACACGTTTAAAACTCGAAAAATCACAATAGTCCCGTCGGTCTTTTTATTTTTATTTCGATCGTAAAAAAAAGAAAAAAAAATTGAACCTTTTCTCAGCCTATCCGCTATACGAAATTTAACAAAAAAAATTTTCATTTAACCGAAACCAATTTTTTTTTTATTCGCTTCAATACTCTTTTATTACATATTTCGCGAGAAAAATCAAAATCAAAAAACGAAAAGTCTTTCCCAGAATTTTACTGAAACAAAATTCGGTAACGACGAAATTGAAATTAATTAACGACGATTATAATTGTCAGTCATTGAAGTCTGCTATCGAAGCACAATTTCCATATATACACACACACTTAGGCCAGAATTTGTAAATTTTTCCCTCTACGGGAGAGGATTTTTTTCCCCCCCCCAACACAACAACTTGAATTTTTTTTTTCCCCGAGTAATTACAATTAAAAGTAAATCACAAAAAAAAAAGTATTAATTATTATCGTAAAAGTACACAATACTAAATTGCGGTTAAACACAAACTGCGTTTACAATAAATTAAATGGTCAAATATTTAAAAATTTCCACCCCCGTCCCAACCACCCCGAGACCAACTATCGAGGGAACAAAATATCTTTCCGTCCTTAAATTATTTAAATTATAAATAATTTCGATACAATTTCTATTTCTTTAATGACTTTTATTCGTTACCTGCTGGCGCTTGTCGAACCCTTTCGTGTTTTGCTCGTCTTCGAATTTTTCTACACTGAAAAAGAAAAAACAGAGAGAAAGGTGCAGGAAAAGATTAGTCGGATCGTTAAAATTGGCTGAAAAAAAAATTATTAAATTATACTAATTACGATTCGGAAAACATCCGAAATTTAGGTTTTTCCAAAAATTTTTCCTGTACGATCTCATATTCCACCAAAATGAGGTCGATTTTGCCCCTAAAAATACAATTTTTGGGCCTAAAAACTGCATTTTAGAGCCGATTTTGCGCCTAAAATCGGCATTTTTGGGCCTGAAAACCACATTTTAGAGCAAATTTTATGCCTAAAAACGGTAATTTTAGGCCGATTTTGGGCAAAGAAACTACATTTTTGGGCCTAAAAACCACATTTTAAGCAAATTTTATGCTTAAAAACGGTATTTTTAGGCCGATTTTGGACAAAAAAAACTACATTTTTGGGCCTAAAAACAGCATTTAAATGCCGATTATGAACCTACAAATGGTATTTTCGGCCCAATTTTGCGCCTAAAAACGGCATTTTTGGGCATAAAAACCCGCATTTTAAGGCCGATTTTGCAGCTACAGATCCCATTTTTGGCACCAACAACAGCATTTTAGAGCCGATTTTGCACCTAAAAACGGCATTTTTGGGCCAATTTTGCCCCCAAAACATTTTTGGGTCTAAAAACCCCATTTTAAAGCCGATTTTGCCCCCAAACAGCATTTTTGGGCCGATTTTGCCCACAAAATCGGTATTCTTGGGCCTAAAAACCCGCATTTTAGGGCCGATTTTGCGTCTAAACACCCTATTTTGGCCCAAACAACAGCATTTTAGAGCCGATTTTGCGCCTAAAAACGGCATTTTTGGGCCTAAATACCCGCATTTTAGCGCCGATTTTGCGCCTAAAAACGGCATTTTTGGGCCAATTTTGCGCCTAAAAGCGGCATTTTTGGGTCTAAAAAGCCCATTTTAGAGTCGATTTTGCCCCCAAACAGCATTTTTTGGGTCTAAAAACCCCATTTTAAAGCCGATTTTGCCCCCAAACAGCATTTTTGGGCCGATTTTGCCCATAAAATCGGTTTATTGGACCTAAAAACCCGAATTTTAGGGCCGATTTTGCGTCTAAAGACCCTATTGTTGGCCCAAAAAACAGCATTTTTGAGCCGATTTGGTGCCAATAAACTACATTTTTGGGCTTAAAATCGCATTTTTGGGCCTATTTTGCGCCTAACGACCCATTTTGGTCCTAAAACGGCATTTTTTTGGGCTTAAAATCGCATTTTTGGGCCTATTTTGCGCCTAACGACCCATTTTGGTCCTAAAACGGCATTTTTGGGTCTAAAAATCCCATTTTATAGCCGATCCCCATAACGGCATTTTTGAACCTATTTTGAGCCTAAAAACGGCATTTTTGGGTCTCCAAAGCCCATTTTAGAGCCGATTTTACCCCAAAACGGCACTTTGGAAATTTTGAGCACCATTTTGAACCAATTTTGAGCAAATTTATGCTAAATTTACAAAAAACTTTTTTGGGCCTAAAACCACATTTTAGAGCAAATTTTATGCTTAAAAACGGTATTTTTAGGCCGATTTTGGGAAAAAACTACATTTTTGGGCCTAAAACCACATTTTAGAGCAAATTTTATGCCCTAAACTCCAAAAAACAGCTTTTAATGCCGATTATGAACCTAAATGGTATTTTCGGCCCAAATTTGCGCCTAAAACGGCATTTTTGGGACTAAAACAGATTTTATTTTGACCTAAAACGGCATTTTTAAATAATTTTGCGCCTAAAAAAGATTTTGGATTCCGCCCTAAAACGGACCCATTTCATGGGGAAATCGAAAAATAAGGTTTTTCGAAAATTTTCAGATATCGGCCCCATATTGCACCCACAAGTGTATTAATGTGAGCTACACTTGCCCCTAAAAGGAGGGCCTGGAAATCGAAAAATAAGGTTTTTCGAAAATTTTCAGATATCGGCCCCATATTGCACCCACAAGTGTATTAATGTGAGCTACACTTGCCCCTAAAAGGAGGGCCTGGAAATCGAAAAATAAGGTTTTTCGAAAATTTTCAGATATCGGCCCCATATTGCACCCACAAGTGTATTAATGTGAGCTACACTTGCCCCTAAAAGGACGCCTGGAATCGAAAAATAAGGTTTTTCGAAAATTTTCAGATATCGGCCCCATATTGCACCCACAAGTGTATTAATGTGAGCTACACTTGCCCCTAAAAGGATTTTCTGGAAATCGAAAATAAGGTTTTTCGAAAATTTTCAGATATCGGCCCCATATTGCACCCACAAGTGTATTTATGTGAGCTACACTTGCCCCTAAAAGGAGGGCCTGGAAATCGAAAAATAGGTTTTTCGAAAATTTTCAGATATCGGCCCCATATTGCACCCACAAGTGTATTAATGTGAGCTACACTTGCCCCTAAAAGGAGGGCCTGGAAATCGAAAATAAGGTTTTTCGAAAATTTTCAGATATCGGCCCCATATTGCACCCACAAGTGTATTAATGTGAGCTACACTTGCCCCTAAAAGGAGGGCCTGGAAATCGAAAAATAAGGTTTTTCGAAAATTTTCAGATATCGGCCCCATATTGCACCCACAAGTGTATTAATGTGAGCTACACTTGCCCCTAAAATGGACGGTGGAAATCGAAAAATAAGGTTTTCGAAAATTTTCAGATATCGGCCCCATATTGCACCCACAAGTGTAGGTTTAATGTGAGCTACACTTGCCCCTAAAAGGACGGTTTTTTTCCTGGAAATCGAAAAATAAGGTTTTTCGAAAATTTTCAGATATCGGCCCCATATTGCACCCACAAGTGTATTAATGTGAGCTACACTTGCCCCTAAAAGGAGGGCCTGGAAATCGAAAAATAAGGTTTTTCGAAAATTTTCAGATATCGGCCCCATATTGCACCCACAAGTGTATTAATGTGAGCTACACTTGCCCCTAAAAGGAGGGCCTGAAATCGAAAAATAAGGTTTTTCGAAAATTTTCAGATATCGGCCCCATATTGCACCCACAAGTGTATTAATGTGAGCTACACTTGCCCCTAAAAGGAGCGGCCTGGAAATCGAAAATAAGGTTTTCGAAAATTTTCAGATATCGGCCCCATATTGCACCCACAAGTGTATTAATGTGAGCTACACTTGCCCCTAAAAGGAGGGCCTGGAAATCGAAAAATAAGGTTTTTCGAAAATTTTCAGATATCGGCCCCATATTGCACCCACAAGTGTATTAATGTGAGCTACACTTGCCCCTAAAAGGAGGGCCTGGAAATCGAAAATTTAGGTTTTCGAAAATTTCTCAGATCGATCGGCCCCATATTGCACCCACAAGTGTATTAATGTGAGCTACACTTGCCCCTAAAAGGAGCGGCCTGGAAATCGAAAATAAGGTTTTTCGAAAATTTTCAGATATCCATATTGCACCCACAAGTGTATTAATGTGAGCTACACTTGCCCCTAAAAGGGCGGGTTGAAATCGAAAATAAGGTTTTTCGAAAATTTTCAGATATCGGCCCCATATTGCACCCACAAGTGTATTAAGTGAGCTACACTTGCCCCTAAAAGGCGGCCTGGAAATCGAAAATTTAGGTTTTCGAAAATTTTCAGATATCCCATATTGCACCCACAAGTGTATTAATGTGAGCTACACTTGCCCCTAAAACAGCGGGTTGAAAATCGAAAATAGGTTTTTCGAAAATTTTCAGATCGATCCATATTCCACCCACAAGTGTCCCAAAGTGAGTTACACTTGCCCCTCAAACGGCGGGTTGAAATCGAAAATTTAAGGTTTTCGAAAATTTTCAGATCGATCGGCCCCATATTCCAATCCACAAGTGTCCCTAAGTGAGTTACACTTGCCCCTAAAACGGCGGGTTGAAAAATCGAAAATTTAGGTTTTTTCGAGCAATTTTCTGAACAGATCGATCCCATATTCCACCCACAAGTGTCCCTAAAGTGAGTTACACTTGCCCCTAAAACGGCGGGTTGAAAATCGAAAATTTAGGTTTTTCGAAAATTTTCTCAGATCGATCCCATATTCCACCCACAAGTGTCCCAAAGTGAGTTACACTTGCCTAAACATGGCGGGTTGAAAATCGAAAATTTAGGTTTTTCGAAAATTTTCTCAGATCGATCCCATATTCCACCCACAAGTGTCCCTAAGTGAGTTACACTTGCCCCTAAAAGCGGGTTGAAAATCGAAATTTAGGTTTTCGAAAATTTTCTCAGATCGATCCCATATTCCACCCACAAGTGTCCCAAAGTGAGTTACACTTGCCCCTGAAACGGCGGGTTGAAAATCGAAAATTTAGGTTTTTCGAAAATTTTCTCAGATCGATCCCATATTCCACCCACAAGTGTCCCAAAGTGAGTTACACTTGCCCCTGAAACGGCGGGTTGAAAATCGAAAATTTAGGTTTTTCGAAAATTTTCTCAGATCGATCCCATATTCCACCCACAAGTGTCCCAAAGTGAGTTACACTTGCCCCTAAAATGGCGGGTTGAAAATCGAAAATTTAGGTTTTTCGAAAATTTTCACAGATCGATCCCATATTCAACCCATAATACACTTGCCCCTTTTTTAAACCACGGTTTGGAAACCCATCGAAAATTTAAAAGGTTTTTCGCCTAAAAATCGCAATTTGGTCCGGTTTTCCCCCTAAATATCCAAATTTTGAGCCGATTTTGGGCCTAAAACCCCTTTGGGCCTAAAACGAGATTTGGGCCTAAAAATCAGATCGGCCGGTTTTTCGCTCACCCACAAGTGTATTAATGTGAGCACACTTGCCCCTAAAAGGATGGCCTTAAAATCGAAAATTTAGGTTTGGGTCTAAAACCCCATTTTCAGATCTGGCCATATTGCACCCACAAGTGTATTAATGTGAGTTACACTTGCCCTAAACCGCATTTTTGGGCCGGCTCCAAAATCGAAAATTTTTGCCGGTTTTCGAAAACCTCATTCAGATCGATCCCATATTGCACCCACAAGTGTACTTTTAATGTGACCTGATTACACTTGCCTAAACCGCATTTTTTGGGAGGGAGTCTGAAAATCGAAAAATTAGGTTTTTGGGCCGAAATTTTTCGTCAGATATCCCATATTAACCACCCACAAGCCGTTTTTTGTATTAAGTGAGTTACTTGCCCTAAAACTTTTTTTTGGGCGGCCTAAAATCGAAAATTTATGGGGCCAATTTCGGTCGAAAATTTTCAGATATCGGATTTATTGCCACCCACAAAACCACATTTTTAGCACAAATTTCGTAAAACCTACCTTTTTGGGGCCAATGCCAAGCTATAAGCCGGTTTTTCGCCTAAAACAAAAACCGAATTCTTGAGCCGTTTGGGCCTAAAAAACCTTTTTGGAGCCTTCCTAAAAATCGTATTATGGAAACCGATTTTTCGTCAAAATAGCCTTATTTATTGCCTAAAACCGCATTTTGGGCAATTTTCGTTTAAAACTCCATTTTTGGGCCAATTTTGCCCTAAAATCGCATTTTGGGGTTAGTTAAAAGGCATTTTTGAGCCAATTCAACGCCTACTCAACCGCATTTTGGGCCTAAAGGCATTTTTGACCAATTTTAGCCTACAACCTCAAATTTTGGTCGTCAATTTTGTGCCCTAAAACCCCATTTTTGGGACCAATTTTGCGCCTAAACTCCATTTTTGGTCAATTTTGCGCCTAAAAACCACATTTTTCGGGACTAAAATTCATTTCAGGCCGATTTTGCGCTTAAATCGGATCCATATTCCACCCTTAGGCCCAAAATTGACTCTAAATACGGTTTTTAGGTTCAAAAATCGGCAAAAAAGTTATTAGGCAAAAATGTGAGCTAAAATGCTGTTTGCCCCAAAAGTTTAAAAAATCGGCCAAAAATCTAGTTTTAGGCACAAAATCGTCCCTAAATGAGTTTTGGCCCAAAATCGGTTCAAAATCGAAAATTTAGGCGCAAAATTTTTCAAAGATATCGGAAACAGTAGGCATTGTTCCAGATCGTCCACCCCAAGGTCCCAAGTGAGTTACACTTGGAAACGGCTTTGAAATCGAAAATTTAGGTTTTTCGAAAATTTCTCGATCGATCCCTTATATTGCACCCACAAGTGTGGACAGTGAGTTACACTTTGCCTAAAAACGGCGGGTCGGAAATCGAAAATTTAGGTTTTCGAAAATTTTCAGATTTGGCCCCTATTCCACCCACAAGTGTAAATGAGCTACACTTGCCCCTAAAAGCGACGGTACCTGGAAATCGAAAATTTAGGTTTTCGAAAATTTCAGATCGATCGGCCCCATATTGCACCCCAAAATTGAGCTACTAATTCTGCCCCTAAAGGAGGGTTTGGAAATCGAAAACTAGGTTTTCGAAAATTTTCAGATATCCCAAAAATAGGTAATTGTGAGTTAATTCTGCCCCTGAAACGGCGGTTGAAAATACAAATTAAAACACTTTAGGTTGGCCGAAATCGAAAAATATTTTTCAGATCGATCCCATATTCCACCCACAAGTGTCCCAAAGTGAGTTACACTTGCCCCTGAAATGGAAAAAGGTTGAAAGATCGGAACAAGTGTCCTAAGTGAGGCCTGGAAATCGAAAATTTAGGTTTTTCGAAAATTTCAGATATCCCATTGCACCCACAAGTGTCCCATTAATGTGAGCTTCCACCTTCGTTCAAGTGTCCCAAAGTGCCTGAAATGGCGAAAATAGGTTTTTCGAAAATTTTCTCAGATATCCCATTGCACCCACAAGTGTAAATGTGAGCTACACTTGCCCCAAAAGAGGCCTGGTTGAAAATCGAAAATTTAGGTTTTTCGAAAATTTTCAGATATCCCATATTCCACCCACAAGTGTCCCAAAGTGAGTTACACTTGCCCCTGAAATGGCGGGTTGAAATCGAAAATTTAGGTTTTCGAAAATTTTCAGATCGATCCCATATTCCACCCACAAGTGTCCCAAAGTGAGTTACACTTGCCCCTAAAATGGACGGGTTAAAATCGAAAATTTAGGTTTTCGAAAATTTTTCAGATCGATCCCATATTCCACCCACAAGTGTCCCAAAGTGAGTTACACTTGCCCCTAAAATGGCGGGTTGAAAATCGAAAATTTAGGTTTTTCGAAAATTTTCTCAGATCGATCCCATATTCCACCCACAAGTGTCCCAAAGTGAGTTACACTTGCCCCTAAAATGGCGGGTTGAAAATCGAAAATTTAGGTTTTTCGAAAATTTTCTCAGATCGATCCCATATTCCACCCACAAGTGTCCCAAAGTGAGTTACACTTGCCCCTAAAATGGCGGGTTGAAAATCGAAAATTTAGGTTTTTCGAAAATTTTCTCAGATCGATCCCATATTCCACCCACAAGTGTCCCAAAGTGAGTTACACTTGCCCCTAAAATGGCGGGTTGAAAATCGAAAATTTAGGTTTTTCGAAAATTTTCTCAGATCGATCCCATATTCCACCCACAAGTGTCCCAAAGTGAGTTACACTTGCCCCTAAAATGGCGGGTTGAAAATCGAAAATTTAGGTTTTTCGAAAATTTTCTCAGACCGATCCCTTATTCAACCCATAATAAAAACCCTCTTTTTTGAACCAAACAACCGTATTTTAAAGGTGATTTTGCGCCTAAAAATCGCATTTATGGGCCGGTTTTTCGTCAAAAAACTCATTTTCTCCCCTAAAAACCGAATTTTTGAGCCGATTTTGGGCCTAAAAACCCCATTTTTGGGCCTAAAAACCGATTTTTTGGGCCTAAAAGCGATTTTTGGGCCGGTTTCGTCAGCCATTTTTTCCCCTAAAAACCGTATTTTTGAGCCGATTTTGGGCTTAAAAACCCCATTTTTGGGCCTAAGAACCGCATTTTTAGCCCTAAAAATCGTATTTTGTGGCCGATTTTTCGTCAAAAAAGCCCATTTTTTCGCCTAAAAACCGAATTTTTGAGCCGATTTTGGGCCTAAAAACACCATTTTTGGGCCTAAAAATCGTATTATGGGCCGATTTTTCGTCAAAATAGCCTATTTATTGCCTACAAACCGCATTTTGGGCCCAATTTTCGTTTAAAAACTCCATTTTTTTGCCAATTTGCCCCTAAAAATCGCATTCTTGGGGGTTAAAAAAGGCATTTTTGGGCCAATTCAACGCCTACAAACCGCATTTTTGGGCCTAAAAAGAGCATTTTTTGACCAATTTTGAACCTACAACTCAAATTTTTGGGTCGATTTTGTGCCTAAAAACACCATTTTTGGACCAATTTTGCGCCTAAAAACCATATTTTTGGACCAATTTTGCGCCTAAAAACACCATTTTTGGACCAATTTTGCGCCTAAAAACCATATTTTTGGACCAATTTTGCGCCTAAAAACCACATTTTTTGACCAATTTTACGCCTAAAAACCCCATTTTTGGGACTAAAAATCTCATTTCTGGGCCGATTTTGCGCTTAAATCGAACCCATATTCCACCCTTAGGCGCAAAATCGACTCTAAAATACGGTTTTTAGGCACAAATCGGCAAAAAATGCAGTTATTAGGCAAAAATGAGAACTAAAATTGCTGTTTGGCCCAAAAAGGGGGTTTTTAGACAAAAATCGGCCAAAAAATCTGGTTTTTAGGCACAAAATCGGCCCGAAAATGCGTTTTTTGGCGCAAAATTGGCCCAAAAATACGGTTTTTAGGCACAAAATCGTTTCAAAAATGGGGATTTTAGTCGCGAAAACGGCGCAAAAATACTTTTGGCGGGTCGGAATTCGAAAATTTAGGTTTTTCGAAAATTTTCTCAGATCGGTCCCATATTCCACCCATAATAAAAACCCCCTTTTTGGACCAAAAACCTATATTTAAAGCTGATTTAGCGCCTAAAATCGCATTTGTGGGCCGTTTTTCGTCAAAAACCTCATTTTTTCCCCTAAAATCTGAATTTTGAACCGATTTTGGGCCTAAAACCCCATTTTTGGGCATAAAACCGCATTTTTACCTAAAACCTCATTTTGGGCCTATAAACGTATTAAGCCGGTTTTCGCCAAAAACCTCATTTTTCGCCTAAAACTCATTTTTCGCCTAAAACCTCATTTTTTCGCCTAAAACCTCATTTTTTTCGCCTATAAACCTCAATTTGGGCCTAAAACCGAATTTTTGGGCCTAAAATCGTATTTTGACGAATTTTGTCAAAAAGCCTTTATTGCCTACAAACCGCATTTTGGGCATAATTTTCGTTGATAAACTCCATTTCTGAATGATTTGCGCCTAAAACCGAATTTTTGGGCCTAGAAACAGCATTTTTGACCAATTTTGAGCTTACAACTCGAATTTTGGGTCGATTTTGTGCCTAAAACCGTATTTTAGAACCGATTTTGCGCCTAAAATCCCCGTTTTGGGCCAAAACAGCAATTTTACTGCTCATTTTTGCCTAATAACAGCATTTTTGCCGATTTTGCACCTAAAACCGTATTTTGAGTAGGTTTTGCGCCTGCCCCACAAGTGTACCGAAGTGTCTCACCGACCGTAGATTGCCGTATACCTAAATGAATGGGGGTTTTTTTTCTTTTCTTTTCTTCCCTTTTCCTATTGCAGACGATGATGCTCGAAGAGGGTTCGGAGAATATGCAGTCCTGGCTAAGTCTGCCCACACCGCTAGAGTTCAAAGTCTACATCTACAACGTCACCAATCCAGATCTGGTGGTGCGCGGAGATAGGCCCCTCGTACGCGAAATTGGACCATACGTATACGAGTCAGTCACCATACATTTTATATATATATTAAATAGTTGAAATAAGGGAGTAAAATATATGATTTTACTTAGACAAAGTACCGCTGTCAAAATACGCTACTGAAGACGGCGAATGACCGAACCCGATAGCGACAATTTATCGTTTTCCGACGGACGTCAACACTCGACCGACAAGTCCCGCTGTCTCTCGGAGACGGCGACTCTCCCACTGGCTACTGAAGACGGCGAATGACCGAACCCGATAGCGACAATTTATCGTTTTTCGACCGACGTCGACACTCGACCGACAAGTGCCGCTGTCTCTCGGAGACGGCGACTCTCCCACTGGCTACTGAAGACGGCGAATGACCGAACCCGATAGCGACAATTTATCGTTTTCCGACGGACGTCGACACTCGACCGACAAGTGCCGCTGTCTCTCGGAGACGGCGACTCTCCCACTGGCTACTGAAGACGGCGAATGACCGAACCCGATAGCGACAATTTATCGTTTTCCGACGGACGTCGACACTCGACCGACAAGTCCCGCTGTCTCTCGGAGACGGCGACTCTCCCACTGGCTACTGAAGACGGCGAATGACCGTCTCGATAGCGACAATTTATCGTTTTCCGACGGATGTCGACACTCGACTGACAAGTCTCCGCTGTCCTCTGGAGACGGCGCGACTCTCCCACTGGCTACTGAAGACGGCGAATGACCGAACCTGATAGCGACAATTTATCGTTTTTCTGACGGATGTCGACACTGATCGACAAGTGCTGCTGTCTTCTCGAGGCGGCGACTCTCCCACTGGCTACTGAAGACGGCGAATGACCGAACCCGATAGCGACACTTATCGTTTTCCCGACGGACGTCAACACTCGACCGACAAGTGCCGCTGTCTCTAGGAGGCGGCGACTTCCACTGGCTACTGAAGACGGCGAATGACCGAACCCGATAGCGACACTTATCGTTTTCCCGACGGACGTCAACACTCGACCGACAAGTGCCGCTGTCTCTAGGAGGCGGCGACTTCCACTGGCTACTGAAGACGGCGAATGACCGAACCCATAATAGCGACAATTTATCGTTTTCTCCGACGGACGTCAACACTGACCGACAAGTGCTGTTCGGAGACGGCACTCACCACTGGCTACTGAAGACGGCGAATGACCGAACCCGATAGCATACTTATCGTTTTTCCGACGGACGTCAACACTGACCGACAAGTCCGCTGTCTCGAGACGGCGACTCTCCCACTGGCTACTGAAGACGGCGAATGACCGAACCCGATAGCGACAATTTATCGTTTTCGACGGACGTCGACATTCGACTGACAAGTGCCGCTGTCTCGAGGCGGCGACTCTCCCACTGGCTACTGAAGACGGCGAATGACCGAACCCGATAGCGGCAATTTATCGTTTTCGACATCGGACGTCAACATTGACGACAAGTGCCGCTGTCTCTAGGAGACGGCGACTTCCCACTGGCTACTGAAGACGGCGAATGACTGAACCCGATAGCGACAATTTATCGTTTTCGACGACGTCAACACTGACTGACAAGTGCCGCTGTCTCTAGAGACGGCGACTCTCCCACTGGCTAATGAAGACGGCGAATGACCGAACCCGATAGCGACATTTATTGTTTTCCGACGACGTCAACATCTGATTCATGCGCCGCTAACTTAGAGACGGCGACTCTCCCACTACAATTGAAGACGGCGAATGACCGAACCCGATAGCGACAATTATCGTTTTCCGACGACGTCAACACTGACCGACAAGTGCCGCTGTCTCGAGACGGCGACTCTCCCACTGCTACTGAAGACGGCGAATGACCGGAACCCGGATAGCGACAATTTATCGTTTTCCGACGGACGTCGATTAATTTCTCGACCGACAAGTCCTGCTGTCTCTCGGAGACGGCGACTCTCCTAATTGGCTACTGAAGACGGCGAATGACCGAACCGATAGCGACAATTTATCGTTTTCCGACGGACGTCGACACTCGACCGACAAGTGCCGCTGTCTCGGAGGCGGCGACTTCCCACTGGCTACTGAAGACGGCGCGAATGACCGAACCCGATAGCGACAATTTATCGTTTTCCGACGGACGTCAACACTGACTGACAAGTGCTGCTGTCTTACTGGAGACGGCGCGACTCTCCCACTGGCTACTGAAGACGGCGAATGACCGAACCCGATAGCGATATTTATCGTTTTCGACCGACGTCGACACTCGACCGACAAGTGCCGCTGTCTCTCGGAGACGGCGACTCTCCCACTGGCTACTGAAGACGGCGAATGACCGAACCCGATAGCGACAATTTATCGTTTTTCGACCGACGTCAACACTCGACCGACAAGTCC
>JACDQD010000007.1:179556-249556 GCA_019843655.1 Lethocerus indicus | reverse complement strand
TGAGGGACGTTACAGGATCGACAGGGGCCGAAAGGACATCTCTAGGCTGGGCGAAATAATCAGCTACAGGAACAGGAGCACGGTGACAGCCTGGGCGAGGAATTCCTCGTGCAACAGGATATTGGGCACCGACTCGACAATATTCCCGCCGTTCGTCACCAGAGACAGGAGGATATACATATTCATCAACGATATATGTTCGTAAGGCTGAGGGGGCCAAAAAAAACGCTTTTTTCGGTACATAAATGTACAGCGGAGGGACGGGATAACGGGGATAGGAATTCGGGATTTAACGACCGGATCGACTGTAGGTATGTTGTGTTAAGTACCATTGGGAAGATACCCGTGAGGCGCCAAAAACGCTTTTCGGTACATAAATGTACAGCGGAGGGACAGGATAACTGGGAGAGATATTCAGGATTTAACGACCTGGATCGACTGTAGGTATGTTGTGTTAAGTACCATTGGGAAGATACCCTGGGGGCGCCCAAAAACGCTTTTCGGTACATAAATGTACAGCGGAGGGACAGGATAACTGGGATAGAATTCGGGATTAACGACCGGATCGACTGTAGGTATGTTGTGTTAAGTACCATTGGGAAGATACCCGTGAAATTGGGGGCTGGGGGGGCGCCCAAAAAACGCTTTTCGGTACATAAATGTACAGCATTCGGATTTTGGATCTGTAGGTATGGTGGTACCATTAGATATTGGGGCGAATCTGGGAAAATTAGCCGAAAAAATTGTGAAATTTGGGAAAATCCCAGAAAAATTTCGGAAATTTTTTTCTCGTCCACTCCCAACGAATCGGACAATTGGACAAAGTGTTGTCCGACGATTTATTACTAATATATTTTATTTAAAATTTTTACACTATTCTCTATTGGTAACGTTCGGTTTTATTGCTCGAACGGAAAGGGCCATTTGAGGTGGGGGGGGGGGGGCAATATAATAAATATATTTGATGGATGGATGATTGGGGCCTCTACAGTCGACCTGAGCCGCTAAGCCCGGCTTAGTCCGAGGACTTGAAACTTAAAGCCCCACACCTACACACACAAAACAGGCTTATCTTATCGAACCCAAACAGTACAACAACTGGACGGGTACAAGGTCAAATAATAATATAACTAACGTGCCCAAAAATACTACATATATATATATATATATATATATTGGGTTGGCAACTAAATAATTGAGGATTTTTTCTTCTAATCTTTGGGTGCGTGCGCCCGCCCTCATTACGTCATTACGCATTTTTCGGTGTACGCACGACGAATGAATAATATTGGGGCGCGTAATAGACGTTTACAGGTTTGAAGATAAATAAGCGTAAAATACAACAAAAAAAATAAATAAATAAAATAAACGCCGTATCTCAGCTAGCGACAAGACCCGCAATGCCTTAGTTGCCGACCCTATATATATATATATATATATATATATATATATATATAGGGTTTTTCCAAAGTTCAGAGGTATTTAAGCCGCGCTACTCACAATTTAAAAGTTCAAAGTACCTTTCTTCATCCATATCTCATGAAAGGATGGATGATGGATCGTGGAAGAGAATATATAAATATAACGTGCCGGCCGTCAAAATATGGATATTACGATTGACACGTCGCGAAACACGTCAGGCGTGAAGCTGAAGACTTGCCGAAGAAAATCTTCATCTTCTTCTTCTTCTTCTCCTCCCTGAAGAAGAGATGAGAGATGAACATTTTTTTAATATACACCTGTATTTTGTGGTTTTACTAGGGGGTTTGGAATATACTGTACGCGGGTAGGTTTCGGCCGCTCGCCCCGTCTTCAGTAGCGCCTCTGTGTCACTCACTGTCAGGCCACTTTGGATGTTTTTCGGCCACTGTCACTTTCACATATAATGTCTTTTTGAAAAAAAAAAGTGCTCCAAAGTGCCGTAATAACAGTGACAGCTGACGGCGCTACTGAAGATAGTCTTGCAAAGACCACAAACCGGCAGCGAGAGAGGAGACAGAAACATCACGAACCTACAGTATATATATATATATATATATATATATATATATATATATATATATATATACCCAAAAGTAATCAACAATTTGATAAGATTTATTTCAGTCTCGAGGGTTCCTCAATCGCGGACCTGCAGTATGAAAATTGCCTACGATTCGACCTGTCCAAACGTTTGGACTTCCAAACTCTCCGGACCTCTTAATCCCCCACCCCGTGGAATATTTTCTATATGGGTCAGAGTCTAAAAAGACTAGAGTAGTTAATTGATAAAATTACTGAGTGTTTTTGAGGCCACTGTAGCATATTCCGGCTCATTCAGAAGATGGAGATTGAAGCTGTGATCGCTAAGCTAATCGAGAGAAGATTTCCTTACTATATATATATATATATATATATATATATATATATATATATATATATGTCTGTGTATTTTGGTGCCCTTGAGGTCGGTCTACGCTGACTACAGTTCGGAGGGCGAGACGAAAGGGCTGCCGGTCTTCAGGTTCACCGGATCCGTGGACAATTTCGCCGACGCAGCCAACCACCCGGAGAACAGGTGCAGGTGCCGCCAACAGGAGATAGGTTCCTGTCTGAAGGCGGGCGTCATCGACGCCACCAACTGCCACGGTCAGTGCCCATACATATATATATATATATATATATAGGGAGTGGTCCAAAAAAATGTATCCACCGTTCAACAGTCCATAACTCGCAAACCAATTGACCGAGCTGTCTATAATTTTCGGTGAAAGTGTAGCTTAAAGTCCAACTTAAAGATGTATATAGCTGTAGGTGTTGGAAATTGTCACCATTAACTAATATCGGCAGACAGAGAAACGATGCCGCCGGCCAACCACACCGCACAACTACTGACTGCACAAAGTGTTCATATTAAACGGAGTGGTCCAAAAAAATGTATCCACTGTTCAACAGTCCATAACTTGCAAACTAATTGACTGAGTGACTGCTGACACAGCGCTACTGAAGACGGGGCGAGCGGCCGAAACCCGTAGCTAGCAAAAGGCCAGACCGGCGAGACGGGAACACACAAAATCTACAGTAGTTTTATATATATATATATATAGGGAGTGGTCCAAAAAAATGTATCCACTGTTCAACAGTCCATAACTTGCAAACTAATTGACTGAGTAGTTTAATATACCTGTTTTGTGGTCTGCGAGGGGTTGGAATAGCGTACTGTTTCTGTCTCTCCTCTCTCGCCGCTGTCTGGTCTTTCGCTAGACCATTGGGTTTTTCGGCCGCTCGCCATCTTCAGTAGCGCTCTGTGTCAGCAGTCACTGTTATTAGCACTTTTCTGTTGGGGCATCCTCACTGCACTGCCCACTGTCACTATCAGTGACATCCCAAAGTGCCACAAGTGACACAGAGCGCTACTGAAGACGGGGCGAGCGGCCGAAAAAACCCAATGGTCTAGCGAAAGAAAGACCCAAACCGGCAGCGAGAGGAGGAGAGACAGAAACATCACGAATCTACAGTAATTGACTGAGTGACCGCTGACACAGCGCTACTGAAGACGGGGCGAGGAATCCACTAATAAAATTTTATAGTCATAATATTATAACAGGCTTGGATTATAAATATATACGGTATTTTACAGGTGCCCCGGTGATATTTTCAATGCCCCACCTGTACATGGCCGACGCCGAATACGCCGGTTACGCCCGTGGATTGGCGCCGGACAAGGAGAAGCACGAGACTTTCGTCCTGCTTGAGCCGGTAAGCGGTAGGAGGAATGAGGGAAAAATTTAATTTAAAGAAAAAACCAGGTTTTTCTCGGTTTTTTCCCCCCTCTACGACTATTCCCAGTGTACGGTCCCCGAAGCGCTGTATCGATACAGCGATTTATATCGATTGTCCGGTGACGTCATACACCGATCGATATATCGAACCAGTCGCTTTTCCCAGTCGACCGAGCGACTACTGAGGAACGCCCATTTCGCTTTTAAATTGTGCCGATTGTACGGTCGTACGTAAATGTATAATTATTCCGTTTTTTTTTTTTTTCCTATTTTCTTTTCAAGTACACGAGCGTTCCGGTCGAAGGGAGGAAGCGGCTTCAGTTGAACATGTTCCTGAAACGACTACCGACAATTGATATAATGGCGAACGTCAGTCAAGGCCTGTTCCCGATACTATGGATTGAGGAGGTAAACGATGAAATCGAGCGCCGTTTTGTGTTATCAATAATCGATAAAAAAAAAGGTTCCGAGGTCCGCTCGCCCCCCCCCCCCCCGTCTTCAGTAGCGGCGTGTTGTCAGTCACTGCTGATAGTCAAAGTGACAACGGTGACTTGTGCAGTTGAGGACGTCCGACAAAAAAAATATCCAAAGTGACTACTGAAGACGGCGAGCGGCGACGGATTTTCGTTCGCCGCGGCTGAAGACGTCCTCCTGTGGGACGACAAAGCGCCGACGAAACGGAGGATCGAGTTCAGAAATTGCCCAAAAACAGTCTTCCTATTCACGAAAAAGGTTCGTGATGTTTCAGTCTGCCGTCCGTCCGGCCGCTCGCCGTCTTCAGTAGCGCCGTCTGTGTCGTCGCCACTCACTGTCGTACGGCACTTTGGATGTTTTCTGTTGGGGGGGCGTTCATTATCACCGCCCCACCGCCGCCTTTCAGTGACTGCTACTGAAGACGGCGAGCGGCCGACGAACCCCCAATTGACAAAAAAAAAAAAGTCTTCCTATCGTCGTAAGACTCCGATCCTCGATGTTAAATCCTTCAGAAAAATCACCAACGCCCCAATAATCGGCGATGTCCCGAAAAATCCCCCCCCCACCCCTCCCTTTCGAAAATTCCGACTTTCCAGCGCTTTTCGCTTGGAAGCCCCACTGGACTCAAAAGAACCGACTTAAACGGAAAATTTGGACTCTTAAGGCCGTCACTGAAACGGACTTCGAAATTGACCTTAAGCGACAAACTGACACAATATATACAAAGCGACATGGGAATTGAGCTATGGGGTTCCACACCGGGAGACATCCAGAGATATCGCTCCAATCCAGAGATTCCAATCGAAAGTCCTTCTCACCGTCCTTAATGCTCCCCCCTCTGGGGTATGTTTCTAACCGGACAATCCACCAATGACCTCTCAACATACCCCTTGGTCAGTGGACGAAGTCGCTAAATCCCCCGGTTCCCGAAGTTCCCCACTCTCCCGCCCCTTTCTCCCCATTCCCGATCCCCACTCCTGTTCAATCCCTCTCCTCTCCTCTCTCTTATCCATCCATTATCGGCTTAAACGCCGCCCGGCCCACAGAGAGATTCCCATCATCGGACGAGCCGTCCGAGTGAGACACGTGTAAATTCCACACGTGTAAATTCCACACCTCTTCCATGTCCAAGTTGAGAAAGTGTCGTGAAAGTATGGCCGTTATTTTTTTTTTCCCCAAGGGAGCCGCCCTCGACGAAATCTCTTTGGGGAAGCTGCGCAGGATCTACACCCTGATTGCGGTGGAGGATGCGGTCGGCTGGACGGTGACCACCGTCGGCCTAATCTGTCTGGCGGCCGCCGTCGCCCTCCACTTGGACGCGCGGCGTACCGTCATCCCCAGCTGACCGGCTGGCTGAGGGGATGACGCGCGTCTCGCCCGCCCCCCACCGCCACCGCCACCGCCCCCAGCAACAAGACCGCCGCCGCCGCCACCGGGGTCTTCACCACGGGGACGACCTCCGCTGATGATAGCCCGGCCGCCGTCGAAGGGGCGACAAATCGCAGTTTCCAGCCCTCTTTATACGGCCACCCCTGGCGCCTCTGTCAACCCCACAATAGGGGGAAAAAAAAAAAAAAAATTCTGGTCCGCTAGAATACCACGAAATAATCTCCTTCCGGTTTATATATACGACAATAAGTCGGTTAAAATTTACTCTAGAGCCCCCCTCCCCGGAAGTATTCGATATATCGATATATATCGATGTCGTCAATTTGGTCGGCCATCTTTGTTTCCCGCATCGTCAGATGCGGGTTTCTATTTCGATCATTCCTCCGTAATTAGGCGGCTTATTTTTATTATTTTTCCGCCGCCTCAATAAGGGCTTCTTATTTTACCAATATTAATAGGTTTTTTTCCACATCTTGTAGTACCCAAACAAAGACAAAGTTCGATATATATATATCGATTCTCGCCCGTACCTATCGATATATCGAATACACCCGATAACCTCGGGCGGTGAGGGGTGAGGGGGGGAAATAATTTTGTGGTCCGCTAGAATACCTTTCACGAAATAATCTCCTTCCGGTTTATTATATACGACAATAAGTCGGTTAAACTTTACTCTAGAGGTTATCGGGTGTATTCGATATATCGATATATATATATCGATGTCGTCAATTTGGTCGGCCATCTTTGTTTCCCGCATCGTCAGATGCGGGTTTCTATTTCGATCATTCCTCCGTAATTAGGCGGCTTATTTTTATTATTTTTTTTCCGCATCGCCTCAATAAGGGTCTTTTTATTTTTACCAATATTAATAGGTTTTTCTGTTTTTTTTTTCCACATCTTGTAGTACCCAAACAAAGAGGGTTGAACAAGTTCGATATATATCGATTCTCGCCCGTACCTATCGATATATCGAATACACCCGATAACCTCGGGCGGTGAGGGGTGAGGGGTGGGGGGGGGAAATAATTTTGTGGTCCGCTAGAATACCTTTCACGAAATAATCTCCTTCCGGTTTATTATATACGACAATAAGTCGGTTAAACTTTACTCTAGAGGTTATCGGGTGTATTCGATATATCGATATATATATATCGATGTCGTCAATTTGGTCGGCCATCTTTGTTTCCCGCATCGTCAGATGCGGGTTTCTATTTCGATCATTCCTCCGTAATTAGGCGGGTTATTTTTTATTATTTTTTTTCCCGCATCTCGTACCCAAACAAAGACAAAGTTCGATATATATCGATTCTCGCCCGTACATATCGATATATCGAATACACCCGATAACCCCGGGGGGGGGGGCTACAGTAAATTTTAACCCAATAACTCGGAAATAACGCTAAACCTGTAACAACTTATTATTAAAGAATTGTATTTTTAAGTTTTAGATCAAAAGCGCGAATTTCCGCAAAAAACGGAAACAACATCTGGACGCCATTTTGAGGACGGCGATTGAAATTATAAAAATGAATTTTTTTTTTTTTAGCCGAAAATAACATTAAAATCAACCCCTTTTTCCGGTGCCTATTCCCTTCAATAAAACGAGAATTAAGCGTCCGAAATTTCTGTTTTTCATGAAACATACTTATATAGGATTAAGCTCGGATCGGAATCCAACAGTTGGACAGCTTCGGGATAATACAGTTATGAAACTAGACAGATCGTCCAGGTCGTTTAAAATAATTCTGGATAAAATTTTTTTTCAAATTTTGATTTCATTTTCTGTAATTTTTTCAAAATAAGTACTCACTCGTGCGCGGTCGGTCCTTCGATGGGCAGAAGAGAAAAAAGCGACGGTAACGAAGATATTTAGACGGCACTGGAAACCGGCAAATTGACTGAAAATGAAAATTTCCTGTGAAATTATAAAGTTCAAATATTTCAGAACAAAATAACAGTATTTAACATTGTTATTGACGCGGTGCGCTCAGAACCTAATAGACTTTTCCTTTTATATTTTTCAAAAACTGAAATATATTTTTGGTCACACCAAATTTCACAGCTGTTCATCAGAACGGAGAAAATGTTTGAAAAATGAACAGCTGATTTATATAGCTGAATTGAACTTTAAGTAAAAGAAAAAAATCTAAAGCATTTTAGACTTTGAAAAATATATAAAAGTATAAAATATATAAAAATTGAACGGAAGCATTAATGAATCCGGGTTATAGCGTATATAAAATGTTGATCGAATATCTTAAAAAGAAAAATTATATGAGAAAATTAGAATATTATTATAGCGTAATTCGCACAGAAAGCAGGCGATTTACGGCTGAATTAAACTCAGAGTAAAACAAAATAATAAAAGGCATTTTAGACTTTGTAAATTTCTGACATATCACAAGCATAAATATATAATTTATCTGGGGGAAAAAGTTATATTTTATAAACAAATATTTTTTTAATATTGTAAAATGAAAAATGATGTAATTAATATTGAAATTGTCCTACATATATGAATTTTTAATGGGGAAAACTTAAGTTGTGAACACAATTTTTTTACACCTGTAGAACAAGACAAAATTCCGAATAAATTGTCTCAATTGTTCCACTTTGAAAATATTTTTTTATATGAATTATATTGAAGTGGAAAATAGTAGGATAAAATTTCTTAGTACGCTATAGATATATTTTTTTAACGGGGCTATCATTATTATTATTATTATTATTATTATTATTATTAACCAATATTAGTTACCATTCCTTGAATAGAGTGTAAATATTTTAAAAATTGGGAGATATTGGAATTGTATCGGAAAATAAAAATAAAAAGCATTATTTTTAAAATGAAAAAATGTTTTAATTATTAAGAACCTCAATTATTCAAATTACACAAAATAGTTTTCAATCTGTATTACGGCAGTAATTGAATATTACATGAGATGTTTAATAAATATATTCTATTAATCGTATATCTATAAATGGACTTTGTTTTATTATTTTTTTTCTATAAAAAACAGAAAAACTAATTGTTCTCGACTAGAAATTTATTAAATTATTATTCGACTGAAAATTAATTCCATTATGACTTAACTCGTTGTTAAAAATGAAAAAAAAAAGGATTCAAAGCCATTACAGACTGTCGTAATTAAGTAGAAAATATTTTTTGAAAATTAAATATCACCAGGAAAAAAAATAACCGTTGAAATATTTTCCAGACCGAAGCGAAATTCTCGATTGGAACTCATACATTTTTTTTACTTTTTATTTCTAATGGAAATTAATATTAAATATTCTTAGAATTTTTCAATCTAAATAAATACTAAGATTCAACAGGATTCGGCCGAGGAAAATTAAAATAATTGAAACTATAAATTGTGCCCACTGACAGGAATAAAATTACTTCGAAATTAGACCGGTTCGAAGTGTTAATATTTTAATTTTAAACATTCATTACGATGAATTTACAATAGGTAACAATTCGGATATTTGTCCAGAAACTATGATTAAACTCAATTCTTGTCAACTGTCCAGTGTATATATATATATATATATATATATATATATATATATATATATATATATATATATATATTGTGTATATAATACATATTATATATAAAAATGTGCCTTAAGTTGTGAACACTATTTTTTACAGCTGTAAAAACAGACAAAATCCTGAATAATTGTGTAAATTGTTCCACTTTGAAAATATTTTTTAATTAAATATATATATATATATATATATATATATATATATATATTAGGGATACCCAAAAGTAATCAACATTTTGACTTTGGAATATAATTTTATTTTGCTGAAAAAAAAACTATATATTCCCCACCTAATATATTGTGTCAATTTGTGTTAGTAATTTTGTCTGTAATATTATACTTTATCTTCTGCTGCTTTATATATATATATATATATATATATATATATATATATATATATATATATATATATCTGTGTCTTTAACTTGCCCCGATACAATAATGACAATTAAGATTTTTTTCTCGTTCAATGAATTCTGTGAATACAATTTCTGCTCTCAATACTGTCCGTTAATTGACGTTTCTTTTTTGGCAAAATAAAATGAATTCCAAAATCAAAATGTCCCCCAAATATTGTATAAACAATATATACACTGCACAGTTCACAAGAATTGAGTTAATTATTGAGTTAATTCGTTGTAACGAATGTTTAAAATTCAATATTGATACTTCCAAATCGTCCTAATTTTAAATAATGTTATTCCCGTTTGCGGGGCCCAATTTATAGTTTGAATTATTTAAATTTTCCCGCCGAATCCGCCGGTTGTTTGAAAGTGCGTTGAATCTTCGCGTTCATTCAGATTGAAAACTCTAAGAATATTTAATATTAATTTCGCTCTATTTTGCGCTAATTATTAGAAATAAAATATGTACGAGTTCCAATCGAGGATTATTTTATATTTAATATGTCGGTCGGTCGCTTTGATCCGAAAGATACTTGGATGGTTATTTTTTCCAAATATTAAATTTTACTTTAAACAAAACTTATTTTCTACTTACTTACGATAGTCTGTAACGGATTTGAATACTTTTTTACTCATTCTCGACAACGAGTTAAGTTGTAGGCGGGTCAGGTCCATACATAATGGAATTAATTTTCAGCCGTATAAAAAATTTAGCAACTTTCTAGTCGGGAACAATTAGTTTTCTGTTTGTATAGAAAAAATTTCTCGTCGCAAAAAAAATAAAAATAATAGAACAAAGTCCATTTTATTGATATAAGAGTAATAGAAAATATTTTGTTACACGTCTCGTGCAACAGTTGGTCCACCTGCGTGCCCTAACGATAAAAGCGTAATATGAAAATATTCCATTCTCATCATCATCATCATCCGGAATTTGAAAATTTAAATTTATGAAATTTAGATTCAGCTGAAAGAAAAAAAATACAATCGATGTACAATCATAAGAGACGAAAAATTAAGATTAAAATTATCGATCGATTTGTCCGTCCGACGCCATCTAGATTCGGCGCCGGTAAGATGGGCCGAAGAAAAAAAAATTAAATCAACTAAATAAAGAAAGGAATAGGGAAAATCCCCCAAGTTATAACTGTGGAATAATCTACAAGTATAAGAAAATTATTATACATCTATCGAAGTATATCGCTTGTCTCACCTTTTTTGCTATGGGCCGTCTTCTGTAGCTCTTCGGTCCAAAATTCGGATTGACGTTATACACCGGTTTGGAATTCTTCTACGACGTTGAATACAATAAATTTAAACACTATCAGTATTCTCAATATTATATCTACCGTATTCTCACCACAACATATATTGCAATTCGGCCACGGCTAACTGGATCTCGGCGAGACTAGTTGACAGGTATTTTTGGTGTAATAAATACCGTCTGGAGAATAATTCGCGAAATACGGAAACAAATAATCTCCTCTGTTGCAGAATAATTAATAATTCTGCAGTTTATTCCCCTGTACAAATACAATTTGGCCGAATAATCTAAATTCGTTGGCGAGTCTCTCTAAAATCTGTCGACTATCATATTGGGACAGTTGATTGCTATAACTTCGGGAGAGAATATAGAAAATATCGTCGGAAATCGACGATTTTAAATAGGAAATTATTTTTTTACAGAATAAACGATTATTTCGAATGACTGTAATGACCGGGTGGTGTTTGGGGGCCGTTTTGTCACACATCTGGCGTAGGTTGGCAACACCTTCGACAACGGGTGTATATCTCCTGATAATATATCCAAAGCATAAATCGTCGATTCTCCGTATAAATACGGCGTAAAAAAAATATTTCGAATCGAGGCAAATTAACGCTATTTAACTATATATATATTTATATAGTTGTAGGTGGGATGAAGAGAAATAATTGGGGAACGAATCGAAGAACGGATCTTGGGGGCCGAGGAACGGATCAATCGTTCGCGGGCGGCCATTTTTCTCAAGCCGGAGTGATTTTGGCCCCGTTCCCTTTTGACTCTCCGCCGATTAAAAAACGGCCTCAACGCCGGTGTTTTCATCGGTCGGGAAAAACAAATACCCTCGCCGAGGTTGTGCAATTCGAAGGCAAAAAAAACCCCGAAAGCTTATTTCGCGAACCGATCCGACCCGTTCGGATTATCGAAAAATCTGGTCGTTGATATCGTTTTTTTGTACATAAACGAGGTCGTAAATTACGGCCTTTTACTCAGCGATCAGACCGGTCGGAACCCGCTTTCCCTAAACGGAAGAAAGTCCCCTTAACCAGTAATTTTTGTCGATCCGTGGGAAGATCCCCCCCCCGTTTCGGGAAAGTACCGATTGAATTGTTAACGGAGGGTGAAAAAAATTGATATTCCGTACACCAAAATGGAGGGGAACTCCATTTGCCCCCCCACCCATAGGGGCCGTTCACCTGACTGGGGGGGGCATTCAGTAAAAACCGTTCAGTAAAAACTCTGTCCGGTTATTTCGATATCCGAGGGGAGAAACTCTCTCTCTCTCTCTCTCTCTCGGGCCCACCGCAGGTTGAGTTTTCTCCTCGATTTTACGGGCGAGAGTGAGAATGAGAGTGAGTGATTGAGTGGGGGTGGGTGGAGGGGGGGGCAACCATTTTTTTTTTTTCTTCTCTCAAAAGCCAGCTGGACGATGACTAAGCCGAATAGAATCCGTTCGCCGCCGATCGAGAAGGCAGCCGGCCCCATGAGAATCGATAGTATAGATAGATCGGTTAAATAAATAATTAAATAAATCGGATCTTCAAAACTGGATGGGGGAATATAGGGTTGAAAAATTTTATATATTGCGAAATACAAAAAGAGAGGGGGGCGGTGACGCATCGCGGGAATTCGATCGGCGAGTCGAAAACCGTGTGTTGGATTGGAGTCGGTCGAGCCGTATAATAGAAATATATAAAAAATATATTCTCTCGTAAAGGCGTATAGGGCGCTGTCGTGCGGCCGGCGTTGTAAGCTGGGACGGTTGGTTGGAGGGGGGTTGGGGGTTGGGGTTGGGGAGGGGAGGAAAAAGTAGTCCCCCTGCCGTTCCCGTTCCGACCGCCTATTTTGTTGTTGAAAGTGTTGGGGAGAGACGATTTCAAGTTGTACATTCCGTTTTATCGGCCGAATTCCTCTCCTCCTGGAGTACGGGGGCGTATTCCCGTGGCCGGGAATAGGGTCGGGGGGGGCGGGGAGGAGGAGGAGGAGGAGGAGGGGGCGGCCGCCGCCTCTAGGCTCGGCGATGGGACCCAGGCCATGATTGATCCCGGGGCGTCTCTCAACCCCTGATATAAATCCTCTCTAAAGCGGCCCCCTTCTATATATATCTCTACTTTTTTTTTTATTATTATTTTCTCATCAATCCACCACCACCACCCCCCCCACTCCACTCCACTCCCTCCGCCTAACCTCAGAAACCCCAGCCAACGGGGAGGGAAGTTCACGTGCGCGACATTTATGGCGAATACACCGTCGGCCGGATCGTCGCCATCGTCGTCGTCGTCGTCGTCGCCGTCGTCGCCGCCGCCGTCGTCGCCGCCGTCGCGCGTTGTGGCCGCCGAAGAGGACACGGAACCCGAGGTGAGGACGGAGGACAAACCTTGGTTGGGGAGGGGTGGGAGTTGTACCGTCCGGGATATCCTGAGTCCCGAACTACCCAAGGGGATGAAAGGATGGAGGGGGAGGACACCGCCTCCTCCCCTCCGGTTATCGAACCCCTATCCCTGAATTTTAAGGGGGACCGACACTCCCGGTGACGTTACCAGTTACAAATTCACGTTCTCGTCAGTTGGGACGGCGAAAGAGACAACAATTTATTATCGCCCCGGGGTGGATTCGTGGTGGTGGAAGTGCGATCTCTCGTCGTCGTCGTCGAGGAGGAGGAGGGGCCCTCACGTTTAACCTTTTTTTTCTGGAATTAATTCCTTAATATTCGACTCTCCTTTCATTCTTTAGCCCCCCCGTCCCCCCCCCCCCAGCTCTCCCTCTAAACTAATGAAGGGGTCAAATTGGCCCCCACCCCCCCCCCACCCCGATCCCCTCAAACGGTAGGTGGTTAACCTTCCTTTTGAGGTTATGTTGTTTGTTTATAGCCAGAAGTGAGACCCCCCCCCCAATCCTCCCAGTCCATGCGATCGGATTTATAGAGTTTGTAAAAGCAATATTTCTAATTTACCTTTAAACCGTAAGTTTAAATAAGTTATCCATTATTACCATACAGTATTGTTTAACTCTGTAGCTGTCCCCCCTCTCCCCTCATTCTACTTCCTCTTAACCCCCCTCCCCCATCTCTTTTGCCTTTTCCCATCCTTCACACCTACAGAACCGATCTATAGTCGGAATAGTGTGAAAATTTAATGTTATACGATTCGAAAATTATAGTTTTTTATACCTCGGAACCGACTGCGATATCCGTAACGGCCAGCGTTTTAAGTTCTCATTTCGGCACTGAACAGGCTAATTGGACAAGAAGTATTCATTGAACGATAGCTATTTCAAGCAAGACACGAGATCGGGCAATGATTCGACGGAAATGGATTTGGAAGAAAATCAGAATATAATTCGTAATAAATTTAAATTTCTGTATTCCGTGTAAAATAAATATTAACCGTTTGCCCTCGGTGGTGCTTTTCTGGTCGGTCGAACCGGCACGTAACGTTACATCGTACCGCCGTATATAGAACCGGACGATAAGGGTCTTCCATTCTACTTTTCCCCCGTCGCGGCGTTATCGTCAGTTTCCCTTCACTATCTCGACAACTAATTGCTCGGTGAAAAATAATTTGAAAAAATCTATCGGTTCTACTTATCGGTCCTACTCGTCTTTCACCGGATATAAACGGTATTCTTCTAGGGATTTTTTCGGATTCCGTGCACACTGTCCATTCCGAAGGTTCGGTCTCTTCTGTACAGAGTCACTTCGGCTTCCGGATTCGCTATCGATTATTCGGATTTTTCCTCTTCTCACTCCTCTAACGTCATCGTCATCTTCATCACTTACGGGCGAGCCGTCTCTACGTAGCGATGTAATTTCGTCCGTTACCGCCGAAAAATCGAACTCGTCTCCGCTAGAAGTAATTTCTTCGTCGTATTCCATACTTATCGGGGGCTCTCGGTAACTTTGAAAGAAATTGATGCGATCGACAAGAAGGTCGAGTTCGAACCGATGTCGAAAAGCCGGAGTTCCGACCGCGCGCAGTCGCTAGTATTTTTACGGACATTTTATCGGATAAGCGGTGCTGAGACGTCCTCTATTTCGGATAACGCACCCTTATAGCTGTTTGGAGAGCGTAATACGATCAACAAAAGGGCGAGTAGACCTTTCGAGCGATATTCCTCTTAGGTCGAACCGCAGATAAACGCATCGATTCGAACGGTGCCTCTCTCGGGCACCGCTCGAGCGCAAAGGGTTAAATGTGTCTTTTTAAACGCTTTTACAGTGAAATCTCCTTCGGGATCGCGCGTATTCCGCGAAACCGCCGAGTATTCCCCAACCGATATTCGAAGAAGAACTTATTGTCCGAGTTGTCCCCCCAACCCCCTCCCCGGCTTCGTATAAAATGTTTTCTAAAGTTTTATATGTTTTACACGTAATTATCTCAACGCGTTCGACCCTGGGGTGGTCAACGCCCGAGTCTATTTTATACTTTTCACGTATAAAATATAAAATACTTTTATACTTTCGCGTTTATAACAATTTCACGCGACTCGAGTTCCGGACTCGAGCCGCTGACGACATAAGAATAGTGCAAAAAGTCCGTACGGACTTCGAAAAACCGTTTTAAACCGTTTTCGTCTATAGTCTCTGTTAACGAATATTCTCTTATAGATTAATGTTTATTTCAATCGATATTCATCGCTTCTTCTGCGAAATACCTTCGCAAGTAGTCAAATAAGCGTCGGAACGTTTACCCGTCACCCGAATACGGGTAACGTGGCGCAGACGACGTGTTAAAGTGCGCTAAAAAGAAAGGAATTCGTGTACAGTATCGATATTTTAAACGTGCGATTATCGATGTGGATGTACCGGTTTTATAAAATGAGAATTTCGGTGTCGATTCCATCGTGTGTTTCTGCGATACAGAAATGTTCGAAACGTTATATTTTTTTTTGTCGTTTCAACATTAATATTGTCGTCGTACAGAATGCTATTCATATTGCCTGGAACATTGTTCTGCATCGACAGGAACTAGTAACAAGATTGCTAGTAACTGTTTATCCCATTTTTTTCCTCTTTTTGGCGTCTTATTAATCTGCAATTATTTCTGGTTTTATTTTTCAGTCCGAGCTATTTGAGACATGCATGAAATACAGGAGGCCGCTATTGAGGGACTCCTGGATCGGCTGTCAACCGAAAGGCATGGACCGTTTTAAATTATTGAAAGAACAAAGTTGCTAGTCAATTATATATATATACAAGTAGGTACCGAGACGAGCCGCCGTTAAAAACGGCTCGACGAATAAATAAATCTCTTTTAACGTTCCTACTGCCGAAATCACTAACGTTTTTTTTTTTCTCGCACTTTTCTTTTTCAGAATGGTCATCGACTCGGGTCAAATGAAAACTCATACCGCCGGTATGAGCCCGAAGGAACTCTCGGAAAACGACGACATCGCCACTTCGATCGTTCTCGATCCGTATTTGGGTTTTGCGACACACAAAATGAACGTTAGGTTGGTTCGCGGCTTCACGTCCAGAAACTATACTCACTAATAATAACGTCTATTAATTTTTTTCTATTAAAATACAGACCGTTCGTACGATTTTGATGCCCGTAAACAATTTTTTTTTTCCATCAAAGTATAACCGTTGGGGAAGGTTACCCCGGATTCATTTTACTTTATATCGATATTTTAAATTCATTGATGCCGCGCTGTTCGTAAAATCGCCGATAAATGGTGAAAATATAAATTTCGTACAATTTTTTTTTCCCGACTAAGATTAATTGTTTCTTCGTCGACGTATAACGGTTTGTCGTGTACAACACGTCGGTTTCCGGAGGACACAGAATCCTGTTTGAAAACTATCCGGAAGTCGAATATGAGTCGCGTATATGTTTAAAAATTGTAACTAATATATTAACGCTTTATTCTTCTCATTTATTTAAGCAGTCGTCGACGTGGCGCCGATGATAATGCCTCGTTAAATAATAAATTGCGACGCCTCATTCGTTCTTCGAGAGTCAGCGCCGAACGTCGATTCGGCCATTCGTTATATTTGTATACAGTGATAGTGACGGTGCGATATCGAAGGCGGTTATTGCGAAGAAAAACGAAACGACGGAACGAATAAAGTGTTCGCAGTGAATTGTGTTGTCGTGAAAAAAAAAAAGTGTTCGCGCGTAAACGCCAGCGAAAAAGTGAATTCAGTGTTGAATCGATTAGTGTCAATATTTCAGCGAGAGAGGTAATTGACCAACGGTATCTTCTCCGTTTCGGGTTCTCGGTGAGTTTCCTTTTCTTTCTATACGAAAAAAAAAATTGACGATAATGAGAGGTAAAATATAATAACTAAGATAATATTCCAGTTTTTAATGTTACGAATAGCCGCAACACAGTATTATAGTGTTGAGTACACAAAAGTTTAGTTAAGCTTTCGCGTAGCCAGGATTTCACGGATTTTTTATTCCCTCAGGATTTTATATATAGACAGTTCGGTTGATTCACACGGCTCGATTAGTTTTCACGTTCTGTTTTAAACGTATTCGTCGGAAGGCAATTTAAAATTCCAGTTATTTAGCCAGATTCATTCAGTCATCAGTAGAATTCTGGGTTTTCGAGGGTGTGGAGCGTCGTCGTCAACGTTTCGCCTGCTATTTTAAATTCTTTAATCCGACCAGACATTTCCGGTTTTTCACCGCTTTCAGTAGCGTAGTCCGCCCGTTCCAAGGGTTCGGAGTATCATAATTGTCGCCAGGTTCGGTCTTCACTCGCTACTCTGGCGAGATGTGTTCGGATACTTGCCGTCATCAGTAGAATTCTGGGTTTTCGAGGGTGTGGAGCGTCGTCGTCAACGTTTCGCCCTGCTATTTTAAATTCTTTAATCCGACCAGACATTTCCGGTTTTTCACCGCTTTCAGTAGCGTAGTTCGGCCCGTTCCAAGGGTTCGGAGTATCATAATTGTCGCCAGGTTCGGTCTTCACTCGCTACTCTGGCGAGATGTGTTCGGATACTTGCCGTCATCAGTAGAATTCTGGGTTTTCGAGGGTGTGGAGCGTCGTCGTCAACGTTTCGGCCTGCTATTTTAAATTCTTTAATCCGACCAGACATTTCCGGTTTTTCACCGCTTTCAGTAGCGTAGTCCGCCCGTTCCAAGGGTTCGGAGTATCATAATTGTCGCCAGGTTCGGTCTTCACTCGCTACTCTGGCGAGATGTGTTCGGATACTTGCCGTCATCAGTAGAATTCTGGGTTTTCGAGGGTGTTCAACGTTTCCCTGCTATTTTAAATTCTTTAATCCGACCAGACATTTCCGGTTTTCACGCTTTCAGTAGCGTAGTTCGTCCGTTCAAGGGTTCGAGTATCATAATTGTCGCCAGGTTCGGTCTTCACTCGCTACTCTGGCGAGATGTGTTCGGATACTTGCGTCATCAGTAGAATTCTGGGTTTTCGTCGTCAACGTTTCGCCTGCTATTTTAAATTCTTTAATCCGACCAGACATTTCCGGTTTTCACGCTTTCAGTAGCGTATCAAGGGTTCGGAGTATCATAATTGTCGCCAGGTTCGGTCTTCACTCGCTACTCTGGCGAGATGTGTTCGGATACTTGCCGTCATCAGTAGAATTCTGGGTTTTCGAGGGTGTGGAGCGTCGTCGTCAACGTTTCGGCCTGCTATTTTAAATTCTTTAATCCGACCAGACATTTCCGGTTTTTCACCGCTTTCAGTAGCGTAGTCCGGCCCGCTCCAAGGGTTCGGAGTATCATAATTGTCGCCAGGTTCGGTCTTCACTCGCTACTCTGGCGAGATGTGTTCGGATACTTGCCGTCATCAGTAGAAACTGCTATTTTAAATTCTTTAATCATTTCCGGTTTTCATTCCGTGTTCGAGTATCATAATTGTCGCCAGGTTCGGTCTTCACTCGCTACTCTGGCGAGATGTGTTCGGATACTTGCCGTCATCAGTAGAATTCTGGGTTTTGAACGTTTCGGCCTGCTATTTTAAATTCTTTAATCCGACCAGACATTTCTGGTTTTCACCGCTTTCAGTAGCGTACAAGGGTTCGGAGTATCATAATTATCGCCAGGTTCGGTCTTCACTCGCTACTCTGGCGAGATGTGTTCGGATACTTGCCGTCATCAGTAGCATTCATTATTTAGCATATAGATGTTGATCATGCTGGTGTTGCAAGGTTTTAGAATATCATCAGTTTTAGAGTGGCTTATTTGATCAGTAGCATTCTGTTAGCAACCCAGTGTGTAAATATTAATATATTTATTGTTGGGTACTGGAAAGTTTTCCATCATCCTCGTCACTAGATTCATTTCCCAGTACCTTATTTGGCCAGATTTGTTCAGTTTTCCACCACTGTCAGTAGTATTCAGTCGGTGAGACTATAAATGCAATTTAATATATCTATTTCCTGGGTCCCGGAAGATTTGGAGTAGTATTGGTATTTATTATATGCGTTTGGCGGTTTATTAGGGTTTAGAATATAGTCAGAATGTCTTATTTAGCCATATCTGCTCTGCTTCTCGCCGTCGTCAGTAGCATTCCGTCAGCAACCCAGTGTGTAAATATTAATATATCTATTGTTGGGTACTGGAAAGTTTTGAATATCATCCTCGTCACTGGATTCATTTCCCGGTACCTTATTTGGCCAGATTTGTTCAGTTTTCCTACCACTGTCAGTAGTATTCAGTCGGTGACACTATAAATGCAATTTAATATATCTATTTCCTGGGTCCCGGAAGATTTCGAGTGGTATTGGTGTTGATAGATCCTTCCTCGAGCCGCTTATTTAGCCAGCTTATTTGTTCAGCTTTTCACCGTCGTCAGTAACACGATCTGTAATTTAATATACCCGTTAAAGAGTACCGGAGAGTTTGGAATATCATCGGTGTTATTAGATTCATTCTCCTGTATCTCGTCTACTCAAATTCTTTCTGCTCATCAGTAACACGGGCCTAATGTCAGTAACATGAGTAATTTCAATTTAACCCTTTGCACTCGAAGTTTTTTTTCATTCGTATTACCAACAACTCGTACCGGACATATTTGTCTCTCTTATTATGGAATCGATCGATGTATCCGTAAAGTATAATCGAAAGAAATCTAACGGTTCTTTTATATCGTCGGAAATTTGCGGTCCGGCACATTTCGAGGCGAAATATCGAAATCCGTAGGAGACGGAATATTATCCACTTCCCGTAACATCTATCCGTTAGTCATTTTCAGTCGAATCCTCTCCGTCTTCTACATTTTCTCCCGTTATCACTTTCGGATCCCTCGATATCACTTTCGATTCTCGCTGTACGTATCGTCGTATAACACAGGAAATATATCGCTATCGTTAGAATCGGATTCGTAGCTCAGTTCGATATTGTCTGCGTTATCGCACGGCTAAGAGCGTCTGCATTATTTACATTATGTTCGCTATAAACTTCAAATTCTAATCTGATCGCTACTACTGTGTCGAGATATCGCTATATAATTTTCACAAATTTTTCTTTTATTCGCCGTATCGGGGGATATAGATATAAATTTGAAATATAAAAACGACGGATAAACTCTAATCCGATACAGCTCTACTGCCGAATAACAGGACTCGACTCATTCGGATCCGAATGCGGAATGTCGCTCAAATAGTCGGATTGTCCACCGTTATCGAGAGCGTAATAATCCTATAAATAGTTTTTACGATTTGTTTTCGTCCCTACTCGTGTTAAAAACTGAAAATTATTCGCATCGTCTGCGTAGCGGAGCCCTCGACTTTGAAGGCAAATTTTTAAACGGCTCCGCTCCGGAGCCCTCCACAGTGCAAAAAGGGTTGATATACCGGTTCCACTGCCTTATTTAACCAGTATTTGTTCAGCTTCTTGCCACCGTCAGTAGTATTGTGTCGGAGACATGGAGCATATCATTCGAATAGGTGTCGTGATCACTTTTTTTTATTTCACGTTGTATTCCGTCCTATATTTACACGTGTCTCTTACGCTGACGGGTTTCGGGAAGAATTCAGCGCGTTCACTCGGTCGCGAGCCTACTATTTATTCGTAGGGCGGGTTTATTCATTATGATTCTCTTCGAAGCCGGCGAACGCAGACGCAGACGCAGCTCGATATGTATGCGGCGATGAATTATTAATTGAACCGGAGCTTTTTTTTTTACGACGAATGAAATTCAGAGCGTTCCGATTATCATCAATTATTCTAACGGAGCCGGTCCGCTGACGAACGTTGTATCCTGACCGATGTTGACGCCTGATATTATCTCGGCGTTTCGGAAAATATAAAATCAGAATCAATTCTATAAAAATGCTAAATCAATTATATATTAGGGGATACAGTGGCGTATGGGATAAATGTCATATCGCCGGGTGTACTTGGTGGGTTTACTGACATTATATATTTTTTTTTAATTTTATTTTAAATCCGAAAAATTGGGGAACTAAATAATTAGCAATTAAAACCTAAATATGCGAATGAAAAAAAATTGATATTGATATTGGTCGTCTTGACAACATTATAGTATTAAGATTTATCCGCCATCTCACGAAAAAAGCTATAAATTATTTCGGGGTGTAAAATCAGAAATTGAAATGTGACCCCCCGAAATTGCAGAAGGTTAAGTTGGCTTAGATCACAGCCTTTGGTTTTGGCCTGAATTTGGTTCAGCTTCTCGCCGTCGTCAGTAGAATTCTGTCTGTAGCGTAGTGTGCGTTTAATCGAATATAGATATTTCGTGGTCCCGGAGGATTCCGGAACATCGTCGATTTTGCCACAGACTCACTCCCCAGTTCCTTGTTCGGCCGGAAAATCGTTCCAACTTCTCGCCGCTGTCAGTAGCATTCTGTCGATAACATTGTTCGTACTTAAATTTTTCCGATTTTTGGGTATCTAGATGGTATGGAATATTATCGATTCTCCTGTTCCTTATTTGGCCAGACGTATTTGGCTTCTCGCCGTCATCAGTAGCGTGCTTTTCACACCGATTAAAATTATATCGAATACGGTTCAGTCGGATTTGGAGATTTTCTCAGGCGCAAACAAACACAGCCTGTCATTTTACGAACAAATATAGCTAAGCAATATATTTTATATATATATATATATATTGGGTTGACAACTAAGTAATTGCGGAATTCACCGACAAGTGGCATTGTACATATTTTTAAGTACGTCAACATCTTTGCACAGATAAGATTCTTTCATAAATTATTATTTGGTCCTTTCTGAAACATTCGGTATCAAAATTACATTCACCAGTTGAATTTTGTGTGTGTATAAAAAGCTAAAAGACGGTGAACCGAAATGAGCGTTTCCATCACATTTCGCTTTTTTATTTTCGCGCAAAGGTGTTAACGCCTCGCAGGCTCGTAAAGTTGTACGCCGTGTACGGCGATGAAGCCTTAAAAGAGCGGCAGTGTCGGTACCGGTTCGCCGAAATTCGTCGGGGAATTTTTCGTTAAAAGACGAGGAGCGCTCCGGACGTCCGGTGGAGGTCGACGATGACCGAATAAAGGCCGTTATCTCGATTCGGATCAACATAGTTCGACACTGGGACATTGCGGAGAAGCCGAATGTATCTTATACGTGCATTCGAAACCATCTACGGCTTATCCGTGCAAAGATGTTGTTGACGCACTTAAAAATATGTACAACGCCACTTGTTGTCGGTGAATTCCGCAATTACTTAGTTGTCAACCCGATATATATGAAGAATTTCTGATCCCTGAATCAGTACGCTATAGTGAATATTTTGTACGTATACCAAAATAGACCAGGATTTACAAGGACCCTTTTCCCAAGGGATATTCAAATTGGTTGGGATAGTTTAGGTGAACAAACAAACCCCTGTAAACATTTTATAAACATTGTGTACCCAATACTGTACTGTGTACCGTAATATGCGAAAACTCTGTAATTCGCTGATTAGGTAGGCGGCGACGGATTACCTCGATGGGGCCCGTTCAAAGTGTGCTGACAGTGAACTCCTTCGTCTGCGTTTTAATGCGATCCGCGGATCGCACTAAGAGTATCAAATCGGCTCGTGTCTGAATACTTCGAAGTGCAATTGAAACAAAAATTGTGCAACTCGAAGGTCTTCGAAAGTACTCTATGAGATGATATTTCTAGTATATTTCGATATAAACTATTATTGGAGAAACGGATTTTTAACGGTGGTCCATCGAGGTAATCTGCAGGTCGTCTGAGATTTTCGGGCACAAAAAAGCATACCCCGTCATTCTATAAACACTATAGATATAGTTAAGAAATATATTATATATATATAATACATGAATAATAATGTAATGAATATAATACGAAAGTTATATACAATGTATAAATAGTTATTGTTTGTATACAATACAATGGACCCTCGAACTTCGAACACGATTTGTTCTCCTGGAGATGGATCGACTTTCAATTTGTTGTGGACTTTAAAGTTGAATTTCACCGTAAGAAATAGGATAAATCGAATATTAGGGGTACCCCGAAAGTAATTAATCTACTATATATATATATTCACCGATATTATCGACAATTCTCCTCCGCCTCTCGGTATTTTCGATTCGCCTCCTGAAGAACTCCTCGAGTCCAAAATTCGTCTTATCGTAATCGTTGATTACTTTCGGCTACAGCTAATATTATCGGAGAAACAGCATTAATGAGGGTAATCTGTATGTTTTTTTGCAAATAGACGGCAACAAGTATACCATACAAGGACCATTTTTCAAATCGGTTCGTCAGTTTCGGAGATTTCAGTTGGGTTTAGATTCTCGGCACAGTCAGTAGCATTCATTATTTAGCATATAGATATTGATCGTGCGTAATGTTGCAAGGGTTGGGAATATCATCGGTATTGTTCGATCGCCTCCCCACAGTGGCTTATTTAGCCAGAAGTATTCTGTTTTTCTCGCCGTCATCGGTATCATTCTGTATGTAACATAATGAATAATTTAATTTTGGTGGCATTTGTTAGGGTTTAGAATATCATCATCGGAATGGCTTATTTCGCTAGATCTGCTCCGCTTCTCACCGTCGTCAGTAGCATTCCGTCAGCAACCCAGCGTCTAAATATTAATATACCTATTGTTGGAAAGTTTTGAATATCATCCTTGTCACTGGATTCATTATAGATATAGTTCAGAAATGTATTATATATATGTAATACATGAATAATAATGTAATAATACAAAAGTTATATACTGTATAAATACCCTCGAACTTCGAACGCAATTTGTTGCTGGAGACGGATCGACTTTCGAGTTGTCGGACTTTCGAGTTGAATTTCCCCGTGAGAAGTAGCATAAATTGAATATACGGCACATAATTTTGTCCTAAAATACAAATAAAGGAAATACTGTTTGATGTTGGAGGGTCCGTTGCATTAAGCCGGTAGGCCGGTTGTGCGAAAAATATTACCGTTTTACTGTTCGGAAAATAATAATAACGAGTATTCTAATGATTGTACCACAATTTATAATCGCCTCTCGTTTAATCGAGACTTTGTAATCGAAGGAAAGTTCATTGTTTACCGTTTAAATTGTAACACTTTAACCGATGATCTGTACTGTTGTATCGGAGAGTTTGGTAATTCGGAAATAACGAAGAATTTTCCTTCAATCGATAACAGGTTCGTATTGTTGATGGACGACGTCGACGGGGAAAAAGTTTTTAATTGAGGGGAGACAGAAGATGGCAAGAGCGATGCTATTACGGACCATCACTGTTGCCATCCTCTGTGTCCACTCGAGTCACTGCTACTGAAGACGGCGAGAAATGGAAACCAGGATAAGACAGCGGAGGAGGAGGAGGAAGATTGGCGATTTCAAGATGTCGTCAGGGAATTAATATTTTTAAATTGTAAATTTGTAAGGCAGTTTGTCTGTTTGCCTGTCCACCTGTGCAAAAGAGCTGGACGATGTTCGGTCTTCTGCCGGACCAGTTTTGGCCGTTCGCCGTCTTCAGTAGCGGTGTGAGTCACTTCGGCGCGGGTTGTCCGGTATTTCAAGTATAAATACATAAATATATATATATATATATATATATATATATATATATATATATATATATAAGCAATAATAATACCGTCGATGTCCCACAAGCGTCCAGCATGCGCCGAAGTGACACACACCGCTACTGAAGACTGCGAAAATGGCCGAAACCATCTAAAGGAGACAGATATACTACAAATTATTTATATTCGTTGGACGAAAAATATCTCTCCTCACCTATAATTTATTGTTTTCAACAAGCGTTAATTAAGATTTTCTAATTACGCGTTGTGTATGATGTTGAACGGTACGGAGAATGTGTAACCGTATTAATAATTAAATTTGAATTTGCACGTTCAATACCGTGCAACTGACGCGCGTGGCTATTTTACAATATATGAAAAACTGGAATACGGCTCTTACACTGGAACACTTACACGAGAACCGAATTCGAAGAAAATCATTGTACAACCTTTTTGAGAAAGTAAGGCGGTATTTTTTTGCCGCTGAAAAGGGACCGAACGATGTCGCCCCTGAGTGTTAATTTTTTTCTCGCACAAAATGCGCAAAAAAGGGTTTTTTTTTTTTTCCCCGTGTGTACACCACACCGTTATACTACTGAATTCTGGAGGAAAATGAAAATTTACGCTGTCGATTCGAAGACAAAGTGTTATGCGAACGAAGTTCACGAAATGAAAACTGAAACTATCGCAGCGGATAGTCGAACTTTAACGTAATAAATTATGCCGGGCTCGTAGTGATGAAAACAGGAGAGTTGGACGATCCTCGACTTACGAAGAAGGAGGCGGCCGAAGGAGCGGAAACTTCTGAGAAATTGAAAATACAATTATCACGACTAAATTAAGGCGCGATCGCGCTTAATAAGGCTTGATGAACGACCTCGCCCCTCTGTAAGTGGGGGATGACGGACGGGGAAGAGGCGGAAAAAAATAAAAACGAAAAAATAGAAACCGTGTCGGCGGCGACATCGAGGAAAGCGGCGTTGTTTCGTGTATAAAGGCTCAACAATTGTGCGCAAAATGACAAGAGAGATGCGACAATTTGCACGAGACATTTAATGACAGTATGGTTCGAACTGTCGAGTTCAAGGACTGGGGTTGTTTGTGTCGTCGTACGGGGGGGGTAATTTCAAAGAAACGAAAAAGCAAAGATAACTAACCGATCACCGTGATTTCTCTCTACGGCGTCAGCGCCTCCTCCGGCGGAACAGTCTCACAGTCAGCGTAAACCTTCGAGTAGTTGAGTGACAGCCCCCTTAAGAGAGAATCTTAACGTTTATCACCGTATATAAGGTTTTACAGTTGACCCCCATTAAAATTAGTGCCGACGCGTTCGAGTAAATACCGTAATTGTAATTTTTGTCTTAATCTCTGTAATGTAATCTTTGTCCCGGCGTACACGAAAATTCCAACGGGCACAAATATTACTTTACGGTTTTTCAGATTTCAAGCGTTCCGGTGGTCCCCCGTTATTACAGCGTTAATCACTGTATTTAAAAAAATAATATCGGGGCGAAAGTTTCGCCGACCAGAACTCTGAATGATCGCAAGCAACTGACAACTGAGTAATTATGGAATTCACCGAGAAGCCGGTGCGCATTGTACATATTTTAAGCACGCCGACAACATCTTCGCACGGATAAGATTCTTCGTTATTATTTGGTCCTTTCTAGAGCATTCGGTATCAAAATTACATCGACCAGTCGAATTGTGTGTGTGTGTGTGTATAAAAAGCTAAAAGACGGTGAACCGGCGAGCGCTCCGCTACATTTCGCTTTTTATTTTCGCAAAGGTGTTAACGCCTCGCAGGCACATAAAAAGTTGTACGCCGTTTACGGCGACGAAGCCTTTGAAAGAACGGCAGTGTCGGTACCGGTTCGCGAAATTCCGGTCTGTGTATTTTTCGTTAAAAGACGAGGAGCACTCTGGACGTCCTGTGGAGGTCGATGATGACCGAATAAAGGCCGTTACAACGAGGGACATTGCGGAGAAGCTGAATGTATCTTATACGCGCATTCGAAACCATTTACGGCTTATCCGTGCAAAGATGTTGTTGACGTATTTAAAAATATGTACAACACGCCACTTGTCGGTGAATTCCGCAATTACTCACAGTTGTCGACCCCGATACAATTGACGCTACGACTGTACGATATTGTTCTCCATTGTTTTTGTTGTCGTTTCAGATATCGGCCGATCAAAACGAACAAGGAGGAATTGAAACAGCTGATCGAGGAATTTTTGACGACGCAGAATTATACGGCGACGTACAGGAAATTGGTCGACGGCGAATGGATGCCACGGACGGGTTTCAGGAACAAGCAGCAGCACCACCGGCTCGAAGAGCACGTAAGCAACGCGACCGGTCGCAAAAGAAATATCGCTGTACGATACCGTTTTGTTCGTATAAATAAAAACCTGACGTCGAAATTCGTCGTTTCCAGATTTACAGATATCTGCGGATCTTCGACAAAGAATCGGGCTTTACGATCAAACCGTGCTATCGTTATTCTCAGGAGGGCCAGAAAGGGGCGAAAATATGCGCTACTAAGAAATGGTAATCTTCGGTACAATTTTTTTTCTATTACTGCTACCGGTGTTATCAATGTTGTATCCATGTTGTACTCGAACTACTATAAGTATGTTCCGTTTTTTTTTGTTTTTTTTATCGCACATTTATTTGGCTCCCGTCGATTAACAAAATTATATTAATTTTCTATAAACCATCTCCCGTCTTCCCGGCGGTTGTTGTCAATTCCATCCTTGTAGAATTGGGCAAGATCCGGGGATTAGGGTGGATTAACTGTCGATTTTCGATGTATTCAATGTTTTCGCTATATACCTGTCGTCTGTTGACGTCGATTTTGCTCCGATATCGCCTTTAAAAGGTCGTCGTCAAAGTCGGAACGGTGTCAAAAATCGGTTTGTCTTTTAAGGTCGTATCTCCGGAACGGAATTTTATAAACCGATTTCTAACCGTCCGATCGGTTATCGGTCCTTCAACGTAAACACTGTCGTTTCCACTTTGAATTTCCAAAGCATTACACGACGAATATGTACTTTTTGACTCTCCATTTCAGTGTTTAAAAATACAGTTTAATGTAACGTTTACCGCACAAATCAAATTTTTCGTCACCGTAACTCATAGCGGGTAGATACGAACAATAGATTCGCTGTTAGATCGGAACATACTTATGAGTCGACCTAATATATATAGAGCCTGGTTTTTGATCAAGAATCCGACTGTTTCTCCCGTTTCCAGGTATAAGAATGAAAAGATCTCGAGCCTGGTCGGTTGCATAGCGGAGCTGAGCGAAGAGGAAGAGGCGCAGCTGTTGAGACCCGGCAAGAACGATTTCAGCGTAATGTTCAGCTGCAGGAAGAATTGCGCTCAGCTCTGGTTGGGTCCCGCCGCTTTCATCAACCACGACTGTCGGGCCAACTGCAAGGTAGACGCTTCGTTCGGGGGAAAACATCTTTTTTTTTCGCCGTCGATATTTAAATAAATTCGACGCATTTTTGTCGAACAAATAAGGCGGCGGCGGCGGCGGCGCATCGCGATCGGGCGCAAGCCGGCCAAACTGTTTCGCTGTATATGAAACGGCGGCGGTGTTCCGTCGACACTTTGCGCTTCCGAATATTTCGAAAATATTCCGCGTACGGAGAGATGAGAGTTGACTAAGAGTACAAGTTACACCGGCTAGGGTATTATGACCATTTTCTTACGGCCATAAACCGGGAGATCGAATAATAATAACACCGTTTTTAAACCGAAACACTCGGCAGTCCAGTTTCTATTGTGCGTATTCGTTCAGAGAATCAAATCATTTCTCCTGTTGGTTATTCGATACAGCGAAAAACCTAAGCGGTGCCGAAATCGACGAAAAGGGCCAGTTTCGTTTTTGTTCCCGTTTCAATTATTTCGCTTTCACGAAATTTGTAATCCTGGCAGGGGGGGGGCGGAAATCTATCCTGAAACCGTAAAGTACGTAATAGTGTTTACGATTTAAAATTTTGTACCCCGGCGCATAAACGAAAATTCCCGGGGCAAATCCTACTTTGCGGTTTTTTCGGCTACCAAGGTTCTGCGGTGCCCGCTAACCGCGAAAGACGAGGGATCGCTGTATATGAAAAAATAATATCGGGCGAAGTTTCGCGCGATCGCGCGATGCGGAAGAATAGCGCCATCGTAGTTTGACTCCTCATTCAATGGATTGAAACTCGCTGTTTCAAAACAGGAAAACTTCTCAGAACAGCTAGAAGCGGCGGGGTGTCAAAGAACCAATATTCTTCGCGACATCACCGAAGCCAGCGAGGGACGATAAACAATATTTTAGAATACCTATTTTGTGGTCTGCGAGGGTTGAATACCAGATTTTGTGTTTCTCTCTCCCTATCGCCTGGTTTCGCCACTCGTCATCTTCAGTCAGTGAGACAGTGACAGTGCAGTGAGGATGCCCAAAAAAAAACATCCAAAGTGACTAACACTACTGAAGATGGCGAGTAGTCGAAACCCCGGTCTAGCGAAAGACATCAAACCGGCGAGAGGAGAGAGAAACGCACAGAAAAAGAATTAACTGATACTCTTGTACAGCGTCTTTCGCGAACCGTTTGAGGCCGATGGGGCCCGATCGCCCAAATCGTAACGGGTATATTTCAAATGTCTGTCTGTTTTGGGCGCAGTTCGTCGCGACCGGACGTGACACCGCCTGCGTCAAGGTGTTGCGCGACATCGAGGCCGGTGAGGAGATCACCTGTTTCTACGGTGAAGACTTCTTCGGCGACAACAACAACAATTGCGAATGTGAAACTTGCGAAAGGTAAAATTTACCCTTTAAAACAAAAAAAAAACCACGTCCAAAGTCCGCGTGGAATATGTGTACGGTCTGCGACGATGGTTTTCAATACCGCCCGCTACTATAGTTCTCTCGATCTTCTTCGTCGTCTCTGTAGCCGTATATCACCATCCTCAGTAGCCGTATATCAGAACGATGCTTGTGGTGGGGGCATCCGACTGATACAAGGGAATGTCGTTATTGTTTCTATAGATTTTATTTTCGGTTCTCGCATCCAAAGTTTCCAGTCGAAAGTCCTCAATGCTCCCCCGGGTATGTTCTAATCGCAATTCATCGTGAGCTCACAAGATATCCTGACAATTCAAGTATATGCATATGTATATACGTATATATCACACGGTATATGTCACTTGCGTGTTATTCGTTTTTCAATGTCTCGAGAGAATTTACTTAAATCGTAAATTTTAACTTTTTAGACCGTTACTAAAACGGTTGTCGAAATTGACCTTAACTAACAAACTCGCTCAATATATAAAGTGCCACCGGCCTAGAGAGCTGCTTAACATTTAAAAAAAGTGTAAAAGTGCTTCCCATTGGGTCAGCGCCGTAGTGACCGACAGACATCGCTACTGAAGATGGTGAGCGGCCGAAAGAGGTCTGGCGAAAGACTGAACCGGCCGAGAGTGGAGACACAAGATTGAGAAAACTGCGGTTCTTTTTTATTTTTCCAAATCATGTTTTTCTATTTTTTTTTCATACGCGCCAGGCCCCACAATCCTTTACCTTTTTTTTTTTTTTTTATTTTTTCTCACCTGTAAAATTCGTGTAGATCTTGATTCTGTTTTGCCAGTTGACTGTAGCACGATAACATTTTAATACTCGCTATAGAAATATACAGAAAAGAAAAGAAACACATCGACTAATCCTGTACATAATAGTAGTAAGCGCGGAGTTCATACGAAGAATATCCATTAATGTTCAGCCTACCGCTTCCAATATAAATAGAAAACAATACATTTTCCCCGCAAAGAAAATATAATGTTCCACTGGCAAAATACTTTCAAAGGTCTCGGTCTATTACAATTCGAATCTTTCGTAAAGATTTCTCCGTGTAATACCAGGAGAGGGACGGGAGCGTTTGCAAAGGACAAGCAGGGAGGGGCTGAGGACACGAGCACGGGGTACAGGCTCAGGGAGACGGACAACAGGATCAACAGGACCAAGAACAGCCACAGGCAGCCGGCAGGAGCCGGCAAACAGGAACAACAGGAGAACAACAATACGACGGCAACAACGCTCCCGGCCACCGCTCCAGCTCCCGCTCCCGCTGCCGCTGCCGCCCCCATTCAGGCGGCCACACCGGCGACGGCCACCGCCGCCAGCAACGACGAGATGGTGCACCACAGCGCGGTCGTCACCCCGTTGAGCATGAGGGAGCTCAAGCAGAAGGGGCTGACCAAGTACGACGCCGAGCTGTTGATAGCCCAGGGCTGCAAGTTCTCGGACATAGGCGAGGCCGACAAGAGGAATAATATGACGTCGGCGGTGGCGGCGGCGCGCGGCGGCATCGGGGGGCCCGGCGGCGCCCAAGGAGGAGGAGGAGGGCGCGCCGGCGGTGCCCAGGACTCGAAGCAACCTCAGGAACAAAACGGCGTCGCACATTTCCAGAAGTAGTAATAGCAGTTCGGGTAGTTCGGGCGAGAAGAGAAAAATCGCGGCCGATAAAGAAAAGACGATAGCGGAGGAGGGGCGAACGCGAGCGCGACCGAGAAGAGACCTCCGTCTCTAAAGTGAGTTCGACGTCCGCGACGACGGTTAGCGCGGCGGTGACGACGGTCGACAAAACGAGTGCGGTGATCAGTGACAGTAGCGTCTCGAGCAGCAGCAGTAGCAACGGTAGTGTAGTGACTAGTAGTACGAGGATGTCTCTCAGGAACCATAAACGTTTGAGCGAACCGGCGAGGGACATATCGTCGGTGATGAAGGAGAAGGTGAACAATAGCGTGGTGGGCGGGGGCGACGAGGGCGGGGGCAGGTACAGGGCGAGGGGGGCGGCCGCCGCCGCCGCTGGCGGGAGCGGCGACACCGCCAAGAAGGAGAACGACGCCGGGGTGGCACCGCCAGGCCGAGGAGGAGGACGGCGACGGCCAGGAGGACGACTGCGGCGGCGGGCGGCGCACTCACCACGACAGCAGCGCCGCCTCCTCCTCCTCCTCCTCCTCCTCCAAGGACGTCCTACGAAGTTCGGCGAGGGAGTGGTGCGAGGCGCCGACGGTGTTGAGGAAAGCGAGGTTATCGGGCGGCGCCGCCACTCCGCCGCCGCCGACACCGCCGCCCGGCCTCGACACCTCCGCCACGCCCGCCTCCGCCCGCCACCGCCGCAACAACCGCCCGGTAAGTCCACAATCGCACCTACTTTCGCTAAATTATCCTCAACCGCCCCCTATCACTAGTATAAGTCGGGATATATAGCTATCTGTGAAACTGCTCGAGCCTAACAAGTCCCGGGCAGCTAAGTGTAGCCTTAAATAGGAATAACGAAAGATAAATAAATAGTTCCTCGGGTGTCGGGACGGGCAGTTTGATCAGAAAAGTGCTCATCCTGTACAAGCTTAATAAAGGGCGGAAAAAATGTTTGCATCGTTTGTATCGTAAAGAAAAAATTTTGCACCGCTTTTGTATTTTACCTGTTTTCGTGACCGGGAACATTTTTGTTTTTTTTTAAAATATACGATAGATACAATTGTCGGACGTCGGACGAAGCCTACTGTGTAGGCTATTTTTATTTCGTCCGCAATAACAATAAAATCTTGTGTTTAGAATCAATGACGACAGAAACTGTTCAGTTTCGGAATTGAAAAAAAAAAAACACGAATTTTGTCAAAAACTAAGCATCGAGTCAGAGACAAAGTGCTCATCCTGTACAACAAGCGAATAAAGGGGCGGAAAAAAAATGTTTGCGATTTTGCCCCTTTGATTTGTCGGTGCAATATTAAAATAAAATCGACAGCTGCACCAGAAATAAGTATCTTTTTTAACAAACTTTTTTTTTTTTTTATTGACCAATCGACAGTCTTGATTTAAATATTTTGTCCCGATATGTTTCTGGGGCTTTTTTAAAAAAATTTTGTCCACGTTAAATTATTGTTGCAAAAAAAGTCGGAATCTTTTCTCACTTCACGTGTCAATACCGTGAAATTCTCATGGTGCGTTCTGACAGGATGGTGGCGATGGCTACGACTTTCCAAACCCCTTGAAGTAATAATCTATTTAAGAATACTGACCCAGATGAAGTTAACTTAAAAAAATGTTCATAAACTTTTTGCTTTCTTTTTATCACTTTTAAGAGTCGCAATTTTAAAATAGATAAGCCGAGGTTACTGCGACCAGAACTTAGTTTAGAGATAGGTATAGCGCGTAGAGAAACAAATTCGAAGTTTCCGCGACCAGAATTTGAATTGTGTAACCGACGTCATATCGCGGGAAGAATATCCGGGATTTTTCCCTCTTCCAGAAACTACCCGAGTGGACTCCGTCGCGCGGCATTCATCGGGTTGGCAACTAAATAATTGCGGATTATTCTCATCTTTGAGTGTGTGTCCGCACCCTTATTATGCCGCGCATTTTTTGGTAGGCACGACGAATAGTTGGGGCATATATATATATAATACACATTTCAGAATATTCTATAGGTTTGAAGATAAGTTTTAACATGCGTAAAAATACAAATAACGCCGTATCCGCCCAGCGATTTAGTTGCCGACCCGATATATATCCTACGTCTCTCGGAGTTTTAATATGCCGATTGTGGGAAATGCAGAAGGAAAAAACCCTTCCGAGTAGTTTCCGAAAGGGGGAAAAATCCCGGATATCTTAATGGATTTTGATGGAATTTTAAAATAAATAACAGTGGACTGGACAGCCCGAGCAGGTCCTCGGGAGGACGGGTGTGACGACGGCGGCGGCTGACACGACGACGGAGACGACGCCGCCACCCCCGCCACCGCCACCCCCCAACAGGAGGCTCAAGCTCACCCTCAGGATGAAGAGGAGCGACCGGCCGACAGGCGGCAGGATACCGCTGGCCGTTGACGGGCCCGTATCCCACTACGAGGTGCTCAGGATGGAGGGGGTGGACGCGCTGGACGCGGCGGCGGAGGCGACGAGGGGGGCGGCGGCGACGGCGACCGCCGACGACGACGACGACGAAGAGGACGAGGACGACGGCGGCCAGCGGCACCGACCATCGACGCCGAGAAAGAAGCACAAGAGCCGGACGGGGGAACACCACCACCACCACCACCACCATCACCACCACCACCACCACCACCACCACAAGAGCAGGAAGAGAAGACTGAAGTACGGGCGCGACCCCGACGTCGAGGAGGACAGCAGCGGCTGCAGCAGCAGCAGCGGCAGCGGCAGCGGCAGCTCTTCGGCGGCCGCAACGTCGACGACGCCGCTGAAGAGACTGAGGCTCATATTCGGCAACGAGTCGCGCACAATCCACCTTCCGGCCCAACAACAGGTATTGTAGTATCCGCCTAGACACCGCCGCAACCACAACAACAACAACAACTACGCTGTTGTTTTTATACTTTAAGACTGCGACTTATAAATTAAAATACGCTATAATAATAATAATAATTAACTTCGGCTGTTATTTTTTTATCTCTTTTTTGTGATATTTGTGTGAACCGCGGCGGACGAATGACAATTTTTTCCGAGTCTTGTTGCCTCGGGGGTTCTGGCCGATATATACATATACATATTATGTATAAATACATATATATACATGAGGCCCGCTCTTTGGTCCCGCCTCGCTTCGATTTATTTTTGTTTTATAAACCGCCTAATTTTTTTTTTTTGTATCAGAAAGAAAAAATTTTCCCGCACCGCTTTTTTGTATTTTACCTGTTTTCGTACAGACCGAACATTTTTTATTTTTTTTTTTTAAATATAATGCACGATTAGATACAATTGTCGGGACGTCGGACGAAGCCTACTGCGTAGGCTATTTATTTCGTCCGCAATAACAATAAAATCTTGTGTTCAGAATCAATGACAACAGAACCGGTTCAGTTTCGGAATTGCAAAAAAAAAAAACACGAATTTTGTCAAAAACTAAATTCGCAACCTCTAGAGAGTGTTTGTGTGTATATTTTGTAATTTGTAATTTTTTTTAATTTAAATTTTCCGCGAAGGCATTTAACCGATGAAAATGTATAGAAGCGTGTCGTCGTAAACTTCGCTAATACCGAAGCGGAACGATGCCGAAAAGGGGCGAGAAACGGTTGTAACGGACAAAAACCGTTTCAATCCACTTTCGACGTCCGCTCTGGGTCGTGAAGGTTTCGATACATTTTTTTTTTTTTTTATCCGATACATTTTCATTATTCAGATTTCCGTTCCGGTCGAACCCCGCTCGCTTCGATATCATCCCCCAAAATCCTCGCCCATCCGAACAATTGCGTCACGGTCCAATTTTTTCGCGAGGCAAAATTGAAAACAACCCTATTAGTAGACCGTATTGTTTTTGTTCCCGACTATATTTCCAATTTATTTTTGCGTTTTATTAAGATAAATTAGTATTAATCGATAATTAAGAAAGGAGATTTATGTATAAAATAGCGGTAACGTTTTTGTTTTATATACTTACCCCACCCACCCCCACACCCCCAGTTACATACAGCCTGCCGGAGACAGATGTTGTATCGTTTATTTAAATTTTTACTAAATAACTAATAACGATATATATATATGTATATTTAAAAATAGGAGAACAAAATTTTTAGCCGTAATTTTTAGTGTCGCCACTGTCAGCTCTGTAGAAGTTTCGTTTTCGAACACGCTGCTGTTGTCGTTCACGCGGTCGTTCGGTTTTTGTAGCGCGAAAACGACCGAATACAAAAAAACAAACACATAACAACAACAACAACAACAAATAACTTGACAATCTTAATTAGGTTTACTGAAGTGAATGGAAGTGCGTTGATTTTTACCTCAATATCGTTGTAAACCATCGTCTGTAAACTCGCCTTAAAATCGGTTGACCGGTCTGCGGCGGATGCGATGTCGCTTTGCCTGCGTAATTCGAGTGTCGATTTTAGTTTCCTCACCGCTTTTAGATTTAATAATGATAAGACTTTTTTACGCCCCCGTTAACGTTATAATAACACTTTTCCATTTTTTCATAAGACGTTTCAGTTTCTCGCTGCGGTTCACCGGAATTCATTCAATATTTGAAATTTATCAATATAAATCGACGTTATAGCGCCATCAGTTGCGGAATAGAAGAATTTCGGTTTACGGTTTTGAAACTTGTATCTTCGATATCAATCGAAATTCTACATCAATTCGTGTAAATACCGTACACTGTTCACGTATAATAGGGATATATTAATAAAGAACTTTGAACTTTGAAAAAAAAAACTTCATTTTCCCGAAGTACCGAAACTTTGAAGTTTCCAAAATTCATATTTCCCAAATCCCTAACGGTCCAAAATATTAAACATTTACGGTAATTGGCGGTCAGAACGGGGCAATATTAGATATGTTTCTGGCGTATTCACGATGCCGAAAAAGGAGATATATACGAGGTATACAAATTATTATGTTTTCCTAATAATGTTCCGTCGCATAACTTAGCTTTAACTGCAATTTCCTTTCCGTATATCATCTCCGATGAAAATCAATTTTTCTTCGTATTCTCTCGATATCGACTGTATGCGATTCTTTTACACGTCCGAAATTATTTATCTCTTCGACGATATTGAAAAAAAGATTTCGAAACGGGTAACAAAAAAAAAAATGATGGAAAAAATTTAACAAATTTAAATTTTCTTCAATGTTTGAAAAGAAAAATATATAATTCGCCGGGAACTACTACATTTTTCTCCGCTATATGTAATCGACATTTCGACTTTCGAATTCATTTTCTTTTCGCTAAAAAAGAAACTTTAATATATATAAAGTTATTTTTCTCAGTGAAAGAATAGAGTTTTCAATTAAAACACGATTTATTTGATCTACAAAATGATACAGAATGAAAAGGTTTCTTACAGCAACCGTCCGGTCTCAAGCTCTAAATCAGACTCTGACTGCCGGCTCCTATATATATATATATATATATATATATATATATATATATATATATATATATATATATATATATATATATATATATATATATATATATATCACCGATATTATCGACAATTCACCGCATACATATTATCGAATATAGAATATATAGAAAAACATTTAAATTTTCAACGCGAACCTACTATTTTCGAAAAAAAAAAAAAGTATCTTTTCGATTGGCTCGGAATTTTTTTTTTCAATTTCAAAAATTTCGGCCTACCGACCGCGGCGAGAATCTAAACTCGACCCGCTCCCTTAACTCATAACGCATAATGTAAAATAATTTTACACGACGCGAAATAGATATTTTTCCGGTTCATTTTCGATCGTACATCGGCATCGCGCGCATCGCACCGACGCACGGTCAACTACAAATGTATGTATATATTATACATACATAATATATATTATATTATCAATCTCTCTTTCTAACTAAGTTTAGTCGATAATAAAAAAAAAAAATACAAATGAAAAAGTGCAAATATTCTAAACAAATCGATATAGGGCCACCCTTATTGAAATGACGATGATAATAGAGTGAATAGGTTAAACGTTTTAAAAAAAAAAATACTAAAAAAAAAAATTAAAAAAAACAGACAAAAAATCTTGTAAATTCTCGATTGTAAATTTGTATATCTTTACCATGTACAGTGTATTATATACGTAGGGGGACACACTGGTGAGAGATTGAAAACTAAAGTATAAAAGGAACAAATTTTAGGTGACGGTACAACACTACTACTACTACTACTACTATTATTTACTACTACTACTATTACTACTATTACTATTACTACTACACAATTTTAATAATAATAAAACGAATATCGTCTGTGCAATTTGTTAACAATTTTATTAGGAATTTATCGAATAGGAGAATGCAATTTTTTTTTCTTTTTTTTTCTCAAAGTATTCGCGAGTTCTCTCTCTCTTTTTTTTTTTTTTTTCGGTCGATCAAAAAGTAATATCGCACATTTTATCACTTTCATTTAGCAAAAGTTGATGCTTTTTTACGTGCGATATATATATATATATATATATATATATATATATATATATATATATATATATATATATATTGTGACGTGACGCGTTTCTCGGCGGAATAACGACGGTTTATATACTGAAAAAGGAAAAACTTTTTTTTTACGGAGGATTCGAACGGTATAAAAACGTGTCGTGGCGGAAAAAATGGGAACGGTGTCGTCGAAAATGATTTGAAAAAAAAAAAAAAACATTTTCTCGTTAAGTTATCCGTTAATTATTTGCGTTCATTGCATCCTGCCGGCGCTTTCCGTCCTGCTGTGCGATTCTGCTTCATTTACGACGAGTTCAAAAAATTTTTAGTCGAATTCAATACTTATTTTCGGCTCACGATTACCTGAAATTTAACGGTATGACCTCGGAATCGGAATTCGGACGTTCAGACGTACAGTTCCCGTTCTGATAAAGTCGTTTTACGAGCGGCGTATAACAAATAAAAACGTAAAATTTGTCGAAAAATACAAATAATTTTTGTTTATAAAAACGGCGTTAAAGGTATCGTGCTCGTGCCTACGAGTTGAAATATGTTTTTAACGATATACACTAAAATAAATAGGCAGAAAATAGTGCGAGTCAGACGTTAAACTGTTTTCCTCCGTTCTGTATTTTCTAGGCGGGGGGGGAAAAAAAAATAAATAAATAATTCAGTACAATCGAACGTATTTCAATTCTTACGACATTGTATAAGAATTTAGAGCTTTCATTTCCCCGATACATTATATAGAATTTTTTTAGAAAAAACATTTCGTGTCCGCAGGTAAACCGGTAAATTTCGCTTTTTCTTCATACAATTACAATTTTTGTAAAAAATCTGTAATTTTGGCCAATTGCAATTTCGTGCTTCATCTTTCAGGGTATAGAAAGAAGATGGGTAAGATGAAAAAATTTGCAAGAAAAAACCCTGTTAAAAACTCTTAATTTTTTTTTCATTTTTCGCTGTAAAACGCCGTAAAACTAGTGATATTCCGGACAGGACGGGTATTATTATACAGACCTAGTTATATTCGCCGTACAAAAAGTCGACAGGTTCGAAACAATCCCCGAACGTCGATTCGATTAAAAAAAAAAATCCACACCGAAATTCGCCTAATTTTGCGATATTTAAGCTCCGTTTCTTGACTTTTTCGTCGTCGTACTGTGATATTTTCGAAAAGTTTCACTGCCGCTTATTTAAATTTATTTGAACCGACACCAAATTCATATATATATATATATATATATATATATATATATATCTGTCTTTCTTTATTTAAAAAAAACAGAATTAAATAAAAAATAAAACATTAACGATAAAGAAAAGACGTAGAGAGATACCTCTTGATTACGTTACGCTTTCATCGGTGAACAAATTAAGTGATTTTAGGTATATTAAAATATGTGCAGAACACTATTATATATATATATATATATATATATATATATATATATATATATATATATATATATATATAAAAAATACAAGGCCATAAACATACAATGCTGCACTTAAGTTCAAATTACTGTGGTCTTCAGTATATATATATATATATATATATATATATATATATATATATATATATATAATTGACAAAAGTGTGAAGTATTCGACGGATATTGTTAATTTTTAATTCAACGTAATTTCTGTTTGTTTCAACAAGACGATACCGTTCCAATTTTCCGCGACAGTCGGGCATTTTCAATTTTTTTTTTTTTTTTTTACCGTTTTAATTTCGATTTTTATTTAGATACATCCCGATAACGTTTAGCTTTCAGTCGGTAAACAAATTGTGAGTGATTTTTTTTTAGGTAAATTAAAAGTGTTCGTTTATAAATAAAAGGCGTTGCATTTTAGACGGATCATACAAGCTTTGAATCATATATATATATATATATATATATATATATATATATATATATATATGCACTGAAGACTACTGAAGACATTTGAACTTAGGTGCAGCATCGTTTGTTTATTATAGGCATTGTATTTTGGATTAATCCCATATATATATATATATATATATATATATATATATATATATATATATATAATATAAATATATCATATTCGACCGATATTGTAATTTCTGTTCCGTTTCAAAAAGGCGACACCGTTCCACTTTCCGTGACAATTCAGCATTTTCTATTTCGAATTTATTTCCCGGGGTTTTTTTTTTATTTATTTTTTTTTATTTTGTGCTTGTTCAATCCGTAAACGATAAAAATTATACAATAGATGACCGCGGTATAGACTCTCGGGGGTAAAGTTATAATAGACGGATAAAAATAAAAATCATTTTCGAAAAAAAAATTTATACCTGTGCCTGCTTACGAGCTGTCCGCTTTTAACTTTAGGTACAATTTTTTTATTATCCTCAATAAAAAGAAAGAGAGAGAGAGATATAGAGATATAGAGAGAGAGAGAGAAAACACGGAATATTAAACTTATAACTCTAAACTATAGTTTGTAAGGTATACTTTTTTAATTTCATCGTGATTTTCGAATAGGGTACGACGTTCTATTTAAGTGTCGGTGTGCTAACGTTAAATTAGAATTGAATAATTATTGAAAAATATATATATATATATATATATGAAAAAAAAAAAAAAATAAAATAAAAATAAATAAAAGAAATTACCTACCTCAAATTTTTTAACTTAATGACGAACACTTCTACTATAATAATCTCAATTTATTTTCATATGTGGAATAATTAAGCGATGTATAAAATAATAAATTACGTACGGGCCCCCCTCCCTCCTCTTCGTTTCGCCTCTTTATATTTTTCGTTTATTTTAAATCGACTATTTATTATTCGATTCAATTATTGTGGAAACGACAAAAAAAAAAATCCCCCCGCCCCCCCCGATCAATTTGAAAAATTGACGGTGCTCAAAAATTTTGTCCTCTAAAATTGGGGGCGAAAAATAATTCTTCGTTCGAATATTGAACAGAAAAACGGATACACAGACTGTGGATACAGAAAAGCGACACTTTTTTTTTTTTTTTATAAGCCGAAATTTAAAATTCTTTTAGCGATTTCGACTGTATTAAGAGATAAGATGAGACCGGGAAGAGTTACTTATAATTATTAGCCGAGTATATATTGAATTTTATATATATATATATATATATATATATATATATATATATATATATATATATATAGACAGGGCTTCCTTCAGTATTTTTGTGTAGGATTTAAAAGCGTTCAGGGTTTCCCCTGTCGTTAATAGATAATAATGGAAAGAGAGAACAACAAAACAGAAAGAAAAAAAAAACCAACTAAAAACGCTTCGCCACTCGAATCTCTGATTTTTTTTTTGTTCGAAATTTTGTTTTTCAAAGGTAAATTTTTCAAATGTCGACTTCTTTTTGGGGGGGGATGAACAGTTTCGAAAATGCTTTCGACAACACATTGTGTATAACGAGAGAGGGATATTTTTTCGTGTTGATATTCGGGGAATTTTTTTTTTTGTCCACACAACAGGGTCCTCCGGGACTCTCTGGACGGGGAGAGGTCGAACCGGGAATACGGGAATAGTAGTAACCGAAAAATTTCGGGGAATTTTTTGTAAATTTTCCAAACCGAAAAATTTCGGGGAATTTTTGTAAATTTTCCAAACCGAAAATTTCGGGGAATTTTTTGTAAATTTTCCAAACCGAAAAATTTCGGGGAATTTTTCGTAAATTTTCCAAACCGAAAAATTTCGGGGAATTTTTTGTAAATTTTCCAAACCGAAAAATTTCGGGGAATTTTTTGTAAATTTTCCAAACCGAAAAATTTCGGGAATTTTTGTAAATTTTCCAAACCGAAAAATTTCGGGAATTTTTGTAAATTTTCCAAACCGAAAATTTCGGGAATTTTTTGTAAATTTTCCAAACCGAAAAAGAAAAATACCGATCAGAATCCCCGAAATCATAATTAATTTAAAGGGCTACAAAATATTACGAGTGATAATAATAATTTTTATGAACGCAAAATTTCCACGCGTCCAATTCTCAGGACCGGGAATTTGGGGAATTTTTGTAAATTTTCCAAACCGAAAAAGAAAAATCTTGATCAGAATCGCCCCCGAAATCATAATTAATTTAAAGGGCTACAAAATACGTAACACTCTCCCAATAATCGAGGAAATATACTCTGATTTTCGCCCTTTTACAGAAAAGAAAAAAAAAAAAATTCCCGACAATAGAAAATTTCCCCTTACGATTCTCCTGTTGCCGCGAAAAGAGAAATTTTGAAAATTGAGAAAACCCAAAACCGGTAGTTTTTTTTCGACGAATTTTCCATTACGAAAATTGGGGGGAAAAAAAAAAAAGGACGATTCGGGCGCCGAACACGAATTGAGATCGAAACATTCCAGGAAAATATGAACTAATAACTTTTATTGATCAATAAAAAAAAACTCTCTCTCCTGTTTTTTTTTATTTTTTCGAATTTTTTTTTTTTGTTAAAAAATTTTCATTTTTCCCAATCCGCACATCTTTTCCCACCCAACAGAATTTCCCTTTTATTCGACCGTCATAAACGTATTATTATTATTAATATATATTGTTTAATGTTTGTGATGAATTGTGATGTCACACTGTAATATGTATATATATATATATATATATATATATATATATATATATATATATATATACATAATTGCATAAGTTAGTTATAATACTTATATATATATATACGGATATTGATATATATGCATACATACATAGAATTTCGTTTGAGATACATAATATTTTGTAATATTTGTTCCAGTCATAATTAGTGAAACTTAAAATCCGATATTTTCTTCCACTTTCTTTATTGATGATTGATGATACTTTTACAATAATTTTGAATATATTTGAAAGGGAAAATTGCAAAATCGACTTATTCTTCAGTTTTCGTTGTGTTTCCCGCGTCTCGCCGTTGCTGGTCATTCGCCAGACCGGTTTCGGCCGCTCGCCGTCTTCAGTAGCGCTCTGCCCTGCTCCGTTAGTCGGTCACTTTTGGCACCGGTACGTTAAAACGACAAACTTATCCTTTGTTATTTTCGGTAAAAAAAAAAAAAATTGTCTTGACATTTTGAATTTTGAACAGTGTACAATTTTTTTTTTTAACGGGGGCGAATTTTTTAAAAGTTTCTATCTTCAGTCGAAACCGTTTGGAGAGATGTATCGATGAAAGAAAAACGCTATATATATATATATATATATATATATATATATATATATATATATATATATATATATATATATATATATAGTCTCGAATTGGAAAAATAATAGTTTTCGGGGGCCGAAAAAAAAAATAAAAAATTAAGGGTTGAGACGATACTGCTGGGCCTTAAATTGTGACAATTTAATATCTATGCGTGATGCGTAAAAATGCGTCGGTTCGTATAATAATAAATAGAGGAAAATTCGATTTTTTTTCATTTTTCGACCCCCTAGCGGCGGGTGCATTAATTAAAATATATATATATATATATATATATATATATATATATATATATATAAAATCACAAATCTGACTGGAACTTACCTGAACTTTTTTACTGCCATGCCGTCTATGTATGTACGCATTTTTCTTTTTTCCTTTTTTCTTTTTTTTCCTGTGTTTTTTACCTCGTATTTACACGTATCAATATATATATATATATATATATATATATATATATATATATATATATATATATGAGTATAATAAATAAATAGTGTCAGGAATTGGAAGATGGGAGGGGGGGGATGTGCAGGAAAAAAAAATTTGTTCTCAACTCGTTCAAAAAAAAGAAAAAGAAAAACTAAATGTATGTTATATTATATATATTTTTTTTCAATATTTTCAACCTGGGTACCGAAAATTTTTTACAAATGAAGTCTGGGAAAAAGTGAAAAAAGAAAAAAAAACGGGCCCGCCCCCCCCCCCCCCTCCCTTTGGTCATAAAGAACGGATATTTGTTGTATCACGAAGTTGAGGGGGTTGATTGAGCTTTTTGTAAATTTGTTCGGAATTGTTGTGACCGTGAAGTTTGTGTATTTCGTGTAATATTTTTTTTTTTTTCTTTGTAGTTAGAGGCGAGAAAAAATAAACAAAAAAAAAAACCAGCTCCTCTCTAGGATCTGTGGAATTGTGAGGAAGAAAAGGTAAAATGAAAAAAAAAATGATGAATAATAATAATGATAATGTGAATTGTCCTAAGAAGTGTTTACTTTCTTTAATTTTTTTTCTCTTTTGTTATTTATTCCAATATATATATATATATACTAGTTTATGTAAATTATGTATTTTATTTTCTCATTTTGTACTGCCAACTTAGAAGTTTATATAATTGACAAAGGTTTAAAAAAAAAAAAAAAGAAAAGAAAACTATGTCCAAACTTTCTATTTTGTACTCTCATTGTTTTTCTCTGGGAAACGACAATGTCCTCTAGGAAATTTGTTTTTACTGTTTTTATTGTTAACGATTTATAATTTAAAAAACGAAATATTTTCATTGTTTAATTATTGTTTTTTCTTGTTTTTTTTTTGTTTCGTGTCGTTGTAGTGTCCATAAGTGTAAACCTCTGTTTACGTGCATATATATATATATATATATATATATATATATATATATATATATATATATATGTTACCGTGAAAGACCGAAATTGGAGAATGTCCGAAATATTTGTCCGAATAGCCTCATTTACTGACTTAAAAGCGAGTGAAATTCAGTCGCCGTAAAACAACAACGTCACAACGGTGACGTCACTCGTCCCCTCTTTCCGACTGGAGTGACGTCACTTGTCCCCTCTTTCCGACTGGAGTGACGTCACTTGTCCCCTCTTTCCGACTGGAGTGACGTCACTTGTCCCCTCTTTCCGACTGGAGTGACGTCACTTGTCCCCTCTTTCTGACTGGAGTGACGTCACTTGTCCCCTCTTTCCGACTGGAGTGACGTCACTTGTCCCCTCTTTCCGACTGGAGTGACGTCACTTGTCCCCTCTTTCCGACTGGAGTGACGTCACTTGTCCCCTCTTTCCGACTGGAGTGACGTCACTTGTCCCCTCTTTCCGACTGGAGTGACGTCACTTGTCCCCTCTTTCTGACTGGAGTGACGTCATTTGTCCCCTCTTTCTGACTGGAGTGACGTCACTTGTCCCCTCTTTCCGACTGGAGTGACGTCACTTGTCCCCTCTTTCCGACTGGAGTGACGTCACTTGTCCCCTCTTTCCGAGAGGAGTGACGTCACTTGCCCATCTTTTCGAGAGGAGTGACGTCACAACGGTGACGTCAATCGTCCTCTCTCTTTCCGAGAGGATAAGTGACCGAGAATTTAAACACACACACACAGACCGAGTAAATTCTGAATGAGAAATTAAAATAATAATATAATTTAAAAAAAATTACTTAATTATGCAAAGCCTGTATAGCATTATTTCGAAAGATTTCGGATGATGGGGCGGACAAAGAAGAGAGGATTTGTCGAGGGCCAGTAGTATATTCCACGACACGAGGATACAGCCGGCTAAAATGTATGTACGAGAATCTAATGAAATATTCAATTTTTACCCTATTTCGGTCTTTCACTGTAACATATATATATATATATATATATATATATATATATATATATATATATATGGATACCCAAAAGTAATCGAAAATTTTGACTTTGGAATTCATTTTATATTTGGTTCTGAAATTATTAATCTATTACACTTTTAGGCCGGCAAAATTTTCTCCAAAGACCGAAAAATACATTACTTATCAAATTATCGATTACTTTTGTGTACACATATATATATATATATATATATATATATATATATATATATAGGGTGTACCCAAAATTGACGCAATATTTGAATAATTGGCCATAATTTTTTCATTTAAGTCGGCGAACTTATTGAAAAAAAATTAAATAGAAATGGGAAAAATATTTGAAAAATAATGAAAATTTCGTCGGCCACGGTACGATTCAATCGTGCGTTAGTATATATATATATATATATATATATATATATATATATATATAGAGGTAAGCACGAAATGATTGGAAAGAAAAAGAAAAATTAATAATCAATTAGTTGTATTGAGCGATATATAAACCGGGGAATTTTTGTGGGGCGGAATTGGCTTGAAGAAAGAAAAACAAAGTTTTTTTTCTTTTCCGCACTTCGTTCGGACACTTTCGGTTACTTGGCGGCCCCTGAATTGTGTACAATTTTTTTTTCTTTTTCTTTTTTTCGTCCCAATTTATTTATTTCCGAACGCGAAATGAATTTGTGAGCATGCCGAGCATTCGTCGATATATACATAACTATATGTATATATATATATATATATATATATATATATATATAATATATATAATACGTAATTTTCGAGTAAGATAAGTCGTCTAAAGTTAATATTATGAAGAAACAAGTCGGCGTAAGTTAAGTTCTTTGGCGTACTGGACTTTTTCCCTCTCTCATGACCATTTTTTTTTTCATCTCTGATCGTTTATTTTTCATTTTTTCTCTCTCTCTCTCTCGTGAAAAAAAACCCGTTTTAAAAATTCACAAATCCACAGAGGCACACTTTAGCGTTGTATTATCGAGATTTGCCTTGTCGTGTGTGTGATTTTTCAGCTAAAAAAAAAAAAAATTTTCATTTTCGTATGTTTCCTCTCGGGGTTTCGGCCGCTCGCCACGTCTTCAGTAGCGGCGCCGTGTGTCGCGCTGACAGTTTCATACTAAAAACCGGTCACTATCCGAATAGTCAAAGCGAAACATCGTACTCGGTCTTCAGTAGTCGGGGGTCGGACAGCCCGGCCGACTACTGAAGACGGCGAGCGGCCGAACCTCGCGCTATTATTATTCGTCTTCCTCCCCGACCGCGAGACGGAATAACGTTTTTTCGCCGTCGCACTCGGTCTTCAGTAGTCGGGGCCGGACAGCACGGCCGACTACTGAAGACGGCGAGCGGCCGAACCTTGCGCTATTATTATTCGTCCTCCTCCCCGACCGCGAGACGGAATAATGTTTTTTTCGCCGTCGAACTCGGTCTTCAGTAGTCGTGGGCCGGGCTGTCCGGCCCCCGACTACTGAAGACGGCGAGCGGCCGAACCTCGCGGTATTATTATTCGTCCTCCTCCCCGACCGCGAAACGGAATAACGTTTTTTCGCCGTCGCACTCGGTCTTCAGTAGTCGGGGGCCGGACAGCACGGCCGACTACTGAAGACGGCGAGCGGCCGAACCTCGCGGTATTCGTCCTCCTCCTCCCCGACCGCGAAACGGAATAACCTTTTTTTCACCGTCGTACTCGGTCTTCAGTAGTCGGACAGCACGGCCGACTACTGAAGACGGCGAGCGGCCGAACCTCGCGCTATTATTATTCGTCCTCCTCCCCGACCGCGAGACGGAATAACATTTTTTCACCCTCGTACTCGTAGTCGGGGGTCGGACAGCCCGGCCGACTACTGAAGACGGCGAGCGGCCGGAACACGTCCGTCGTCCGCCGCTCTTCAATTATACGACTTCGATAGGCAAATTTCTTAAAAAAATATATTTATATACCTTGAAGGCGACAAGTGCCTATACGATCATATTTAGATTTATTTAATAAATAGCGGTCCGTACGCCATTGAACCCTCTCGATTCTATTGTGACCGGAGGAGTGTACAAAGAACCAGTGATATACATAAATATACAAAAAAAACAGCTAGTATCGATTTACTGGCAAAAAATTATAGTTTTTATCTCTTTCGGGTTTTTTTGTTCTGTTTCTTTTCCTCTCCTTTTTATTTTATTACTGCCTACGATATTTGTATAAAACGAAAAAAAGTTTTCCAAAAAAAAAAAATGTCTACGCCCCTGGCGGCGAAGATAGAAAACAAAAAAAAATTATTAACTATTTTAAGGCCATTTGTAATATACGAACATTGTATTTATTTGGGAAATAGTTAAAGAGAAATTTTTCCTCTTTATTTTTCTTTTTTTTTTTTAGCCCCGACTGATGCTGTGAATAATATTTTTGTTTCCTTTATATATATATATATATATATATATATATATATATATATATATATATATATACAATTTTTCTTCCTTTCCTTGTTTTTCTTTGTGTGTATTTTAAAGAAAAGAAAAACTTTTTCACAGGAAAAACATAAATTTTTTACGCCCCCCGCCCCATCTTTCGATTGAATCTTATTTAAATTATCGATAATAAAATATCCTTTCGGTTGGCCAGACTGGGCGTCCCGCTTAATTCGATGTATGGATCAATTCATATATATATATATATATATATATATATATATATATATGAATTGCATATAACCGTAATTCTCTTAGGATTGGTTCCTATTATGATTATTATTACATTTTTATTAAGAAGAATTTTTCAAAACTAAAAAAAAAATTGTAAAACGAAAGAAAGCGTCGTGTTGGTATAATTCTCGAAGAGGAAAAAAAAAATGGCTGCCCACAATTTGCGTCATAAAGTTTTTTTTAAAATTTTTAAACTATCGTTGCAATATATTTTTGTTGTTGTTGTTGTAAAATGATTTTCATTTGTAGATTTTTTTTTTACGCCGACGTTAGAATTACTAATTGAAATTTCTTTTGTAACGGAGAGCACAGGCTTTCGACCGAAGGCAAAAAAAGTATATATAAAATATATATATATATATATAATAAAGTGTTTGCACTTAGTTATGGAAACACGCGGCGGTGATACTTCGCACAGTTCCCGCATAATCACTCGAAAAACACTCGATTTAGAGTTAGAATAATAAAAAAAAAAAAAAAATAATTGATTCGAACATACAAATGTACAGTGTCTTAGTTTACTGTCCGAGTTTAATTGTTAAGGTGAATTTAACGGACAAAAAAAAAACAAAACGTTCCAATAAACATCAACCGCTTTGTATTTTTCTACCTCTTGTACGATACGTTATTACTATTATTATTATTATTATTATTATAATATAGCCAGCCGGATTCATCAATTGTTCTGTCTCTGAGAGATTGTCAAGCGTATATATATATAAAAAAAAAAGTACAATTCTCCAGTCATTTTTTGTAGATGGCTGTAGTATATACTATCTGAATAAATAACGTTTTAAACAAAATTTATTGTAATGATTTCTTACTAAAAAAAATTGTAAACCTTAATACCATATATATATATATATATATATATATATATATATATATATATATATCTATTTATTGTGCCCAATTTAAATATTATTTTATTTTCTACCAAACCAAATTGGGTTCTTTACAAGATAAATTCACTTATTAAAATTTATTTCCACAATGAGTATACAATTTAAGAGGCATAATGATATATATATATATATATATATATGATTTGAAAATTGGCTGGATTTAATTAAACGATCGGCTTTCCTTTGGATAAAATTAATTATGAAATTTTTATAATTCGTAACTTTCTGAAAAATAAACGAAGAGAATTGTTATTTTCTGCTAAAATGAACAAAAGAATTGATGCGATGAGTCAGCTGTTAAAATCAAAATGTCCGTCCGTAATAATACAGGGCCGTTTATAACGGCGTAAATTTATATATATATATATATATATATATATAAAATTGAATTATTTACGTAAAATTTAAATTTGTCTAACGTTGAAATCGAAAAATTTTCCATGTCTTACAGAATGGACGTATATTTTAACGCGCGTGATTTTATATAAAAAATATAAAAAAAAAATGGGATTTCGTACGAAATTATTTTTTTTTTTGAAACTCAACCGATTGCGAAAGTCGGTTCAATTTTGAAAACGGTGTAACGTTTTATATTTCTTGAAATTGTATAAAAATACGCCGTATTTTTGGAATTTGTTCTACAACCGAGTCGGTTGGCAAGCGTGTCGGCCATGTGATCGATCCTTTCTGTTGTCCGGCCGCTCTCTTGGCGTTCGGTCGTCGGTAAAGTCGAAATTTCGATTTTTTTGTAAAATAAACCCCGATTTTACGAGTTTACGGACCTCTCTCTCAACGTCGAGATGATGCGTATGCCAGCCATCGACAAACAGGATCCGGCCGAAGAGAAGAAGAGGGCCAAAAACGCGGTCGTCACAAATCTGATCATCTTCACATCACTGGTCGGCGCAATCAAATTGAGTGAGTATAAAAATAAAATATCCGGCCACAACCGGAGCTGGACAGCGTATATATATATATATATATATATATATATATATATAGAGAGAGAGAGAGACACACACACACACACACACAGACACACACACACACACACACACACACACACACACACACAGATAAACACACACACACACACACACACACAGATAAACACACACACACACACACACACACACACACACAGATACACACACACACACACACACACACACACACACACACACACACACACACACACACACACACACACACACACACACACACACACACACACACACACACACACAGATAAACACACACACACACACACACACACACACACACACACACACACACACACACACACACACACACAACACACACACACACACACACACACACACACACACACACACACACACACACACACACACACACACACACACACACACACACACACACACACACACACACACACACACACACACACACACACACACACACACAGATACACACACACACAGATACACACATACACACAGATATACACACACACACACACACACACACACACACACAGATACAATATACACACACACACACACACACACACACAGATATACACACACACACACACACATACACACACACACACAGATAAATATACACACGGATAACTATCGCTATCAGAATCGGATCAGACCCAGATAAACACACACACACAGATACATCGATATTGTCCGGCAGAGCCGCCTATATTATTTACATTACGCCGCTTTTTATATCTTCAAAGCTTCAATTTTGTAATTTGTAAATGATATAGACACTATAACAACGGACAATATCGAACCGAGCTACAAATCAGATACTAACGATAGCGATATATTTCCGTGTTATACGTACAGCGAGAATTGAAAGTGATATCCGAGGATCCGAAAGTGATAACGGAGAAAATGTAGTAAGACGGAAGCGGATTCTCACGGAAGTGGATAATATTCCGATCTCCACGGATTTCGATATTTCGCTTCAATTGTGCCCGACCGCAAATTTCCGACGATATAAGGAGAACGGTTAGATTTTTTTCGATTATACTTTACGGATACATCGACGATTCCACATAATAACAAGAGGTAATATGTCCGGTCACGAGTTGCTGGTAAATAATGAAAAAAAACTTCCAGCCGAAATGGTTAATAATTGATTTTAATTTTTTATTTTTGTCTCCGTCCGTGATGTAAATTCGCGTAACAACGAGGTCGTTCACAGAGAATAATGTAGCGAAACAAGAGTTGGCGACTTGTTAAGACGTTCACCGGAGCGCAATCGTCGATAACGTTTTTCCATGTCCATTATGTGTACACATTTCGTAAGCGTTAATTTCTGAAATTGATTCTAAAATGTTTTTTTGGTTTTTTTCAGTCCTCACGTTATATGCGCCTACAGGACTGAATGGCGGATCGTCGAAAAGAGAAAAAAAACAACTGTCGACACATAAATATACAGCGAATTGTAGAAGACAACGTGGAATCGATCTGTAATCGGATACTGTTTTCATCGGTATTATGCGTTGAAGCACAGTGTTATATTTACGCGGAGACGTTTTCTCCGGAATAAATTGTTTGTAGATGAGTTCAATTCTTTTTCATGCCTGTGTCAGACACCAATTTTGAATATTTTTTCATTTCGTTAAAATATAGAATAAAAAAAAATTATATTTATTATGCTTGAACGCACAGTGTTATATTTATCGGTCGCGTTTAGAAAATTTTGTACGGAGAGACGTTTTCTCCGGAATAAATTGTTTGTAGATGAGTTCAATTCGTTTGATTTTTTTTTTCATGCCTGTACAACACGGTCAGACACCAATTTTTAAAGCGGAGCGGAATGGAGAATTCATTTCGGTTAAAATATAGAATATTTTTTCTTTTCGGCGAAATAAAAAATTATATTTATTATGCGTTGAACCGCACAGTGTTATATTTATCGGTCGCGTTTAGAAAATTTTGTACGGAGAGACGTTTTCTCCGGAATAAATTGTTTGTAGATGAGTTCAATTCGTTTGATTTTTTTTCCATGCTTGTACAATGTCAGACACCAATTTTAAAGCGGAGCGGAATGGAGAATTCATTTCGGTTAAAATATAGAATATTTTTTCTTTTCGGCGAAATAAAAAATTATATTTATTATGCGTTGAACGGCACAGTGTTATATTTATCGGTCGCGTTTAGAAAATTTTGTACGGAGAGACGTTTTCTCCGGAATAAATTGTTTGTAGATGAGTTCAATTCGTTTGATTATTTTTTTTTCATGCCTGTACAACACGGTCAGACACCAATTTTAAAGCGGAGCGGAATGGAGAATTCATTTCGGTTAAAATATAGAATATTATTTTTTTTATTATTATTATTATTATTATTTCGCTTAGAAGCATACGACGTTTTTTGCGGGTACGGAATAAGGTCGAATCTGAGGAACGAGAGTCCGGAAAGAGAAATCGAGATATGTGCTACGAATCTCGAGAGTATGCGTGTTCCGAATGCGGAAAAAATACGATATATCGAATTAAACAGATATCGTTAAATAACCTCGCCTATTCCGCATTTTAACACGTAATTTTTATTCGATTTTTTTTTTTTTTAAATTTGTTTCTATCTATTTATAGAGAGGCCGAAGAAGAATGGTCGGAACGTCGGCCGTTTTACAAATAAAGCGCAACAAAAAACCGATATATCCAAACGCAATAACGGTGAGACATTTCGACCCGATTTTCGATAAGTGAGTAGCATTTTAAACCGAAAAACTGTAATATTAGTTTGTATTTTATGTGTAGGCTAACCTGCGTCCCGATAACCTAAACGTAACCTCGTCCTAGATCTGTTTACAATGAGATAGGCCTGAAATTTTTTTTTTTTCTGCAATTTCCGTAAGGATAATTATGCCGTCGGTGCCGTTATCCAGTTTCGATTTCGCTTTTTGACTATTCGAAAAGTGAATTTTTGAAACATTGACGGTATTCAGAAACGCAAACGACAACATATTGTACCGTGCGTCTGCGTCTTAAAAAATTGTCTAAAAATTTGAAAAGCATTACATCTCCGTACTGTTATTACTTTTCAATTGTAAGCGCGATATAAAATTGAATTCTCCGTTTCAATTCTAAATGATATATATATATATATATATATATATATATATATATATATATATATAAGCTTGCCGCTCCGTACAATACACTGAAAATAACTTGAATTTGAAAATAATTAGTCCTGAAAAGAAAAAAAAAAACAGTTGTTCAAATTAGAAATAATTACGAGTAATGATCGGATAATGAAAGTTGAAAATGAATTACATAATGAGAGGGGAGTGGGGGGGGGGAATGGAATTTTAAAATTAAAACATGTTCCGTTAAAATAAATACGATTTTCGAAGAAAGTAATTGAATTATATTTTACAACATTATTTCAAACCATGCGAAATGAGACTTAAACTTTTGCTAAACGCAGTGAAAATCTGAATTCGACCTTAAAAAAAAAAAAAAAAAAAAACTATACGTTCCCGTTTCACGAAGATAAGTTAATTAGTACATTTCTCACCTGACGGAGGTTGAAAACCTTTCAGAAACGATCCAAATTACATAGAGCTATGTACATGTTTTATACGTAATAAATAAAACGAATCGAATATTTTACACAGCCTCCTATACAACGATATCGTGTTTATAATTGATATTTTTAATAGTTAATTTTAATTAGATATCCGAACGGAGAAAATTGTTCCTTCCGTAAAAAGATTTATATTTAATTTAAACACCCCCCCCAGAAGGTCGTAAAATATGCACTATTTTACAAATATAATAAATCAATTCAAAAGCTTAACATCGTTACTTCTGGAAGGATTAAAAATGGAATAAATAATTTCCATAATGCAGCTTAATGTCAGCAGAAGATTAGATTTATTGTATTTTAGAGTAATAATGAAATCATTATTTTGTACAAATCGTATCGAAAGTTCGATCCATATTTTTGCAATAATATATTTCTCTATTGGCCCACAGAATGCCTTCTGGATAGATTGAAAATGGAGAAAATAAATTTGTATATTGTGACCTTCATTAGTCAATATATATATTTTAGAGAAATAATAATGAAATAATTTTTTTGTACAAATCGTATCGAAAGTTCGCTCCATATTTTTGCAATAATATATTTCTTTATTGGCCCACAGAATGCCTTCTGGATAGATTGAAAATGGAGAAAATATATTTGTATAATGTAACCATGATTAGTCAAATGTGTGTATTTTAGAGTAATAATGAAAATTATTATTTTGTACAGATATTTTTGCAATGCGGATAATACGTTTTTTTTTGTTTTTTTTTTTTATAGTTGAACAAAATTATTTCTCGATAGATTAAAAACCGTTATGTTGGCAATAAGAGGTTATGCCGGTACGGTATATAAAAAAAACCAAATTGGTGGATATAAATTGCGCTATTGCTATTTCCTTCTGTTATTATAATTACTTTTTTTTTTCCTACTGTCGGCGTGAAAAAAAAAACATTATTGAGGCCGGACGGGGAGAGAGAGAGAGAGAGAGATAAATGGCTTGGAATGCGATGGGCGTTTTGGTGGGGGGGAGGGAAAAAAAAAGGAATAGAAATTTCCCCGCCGCTCCGTCAACGTCGACCGCAGCTCAGTCCAGTTCCGACCTCGGTGCGGTTAACTCGTTGTCTTTCTTCTCCGCAGAATTATTTATATTTTCGAGATTTCGTCCGAATTTTTTTTTTTTCGGTTTTTTTTTTAGTTTACCCGCAAAAATACAGAAACCGCTAAGCGTCTACACGGTTTTTGCCGGGCTCGCGCAGGTGTGTACCAGAACGCGGAAAAAAAAAATTCTCATCCATCGCCGAGGTAAGTGTGTTTATTACTGATTTATTACAATTCAGATAAAAAAAAGAAATTCTTTTCGAGAATAAACGTCCAGTCGATATTTCTGCTATTCGGCCGTTTGAACGGTTTTGAAATCGAAAAAAAAAATATTCCAAACATTATTATAAAAATAACAGTATAACGGACGGAGAATAAACACAGTTGAAGGGAAAAAATACAGGGTTTTTTTTCCCCGATCCCGAAATAACTACAACTGAATATATAACAATATGACCGTGAGTGCGTTCCGAATTTAAACCGATAGCCGAATTCTGAAATGCCATTTTTTTTCCAATATATTTCTTTTTTTTTCTTTATCGCTACAACTAGAAACAAAAAATACAATAGGCGAGAAATTGATTTGAGATTGACGGACGGGAATTTCCAACGGTTTTTCGTTCGGTCCGTTCAAAAATTTGTATACACTCTATTGTATTTTTGTACGCGACTTCAACATCTTTAGACGGCGGTCCATTAGTTATCCTTATCGGTATTTTCGACCTTTTTGATGTCACTTGCGACTAGGAACTGAATTGAGAGCGAAGGATTTAGGTTTGTTTACAACATTCCTTTCAGGAAACGTTATCTTTGGGTAACGTTAAATTATCGTCATAAATTATCCCAACAGGTCTTCTTTCTAGTTTCCGGTGGAAATTTTAAACGATTTTCATATATAACGATTTACAGAATTGCGATAAAAATGAAAACCCCACAGTTACCTTCCCCAGGGTTTATTTTACTACAGTAAAATGGCGGATTTCGTCGGGAAGTATACAAAAAAAAATCGTTGGCATTTTTGTTTTAATTTTGAAATAATTAAATTCTCTACGCGCTATTTCTAAGCGATATGCGTCTAATTGATGAATAAGTAACTCAGTTTTAAGACAGCCCAAAAAAAAAAAAATATATATATATATATATATAATAAAACACGAAAAATTTGGTATACAATGCTGCCAACTTTACGGCCAATATTATTCTACCGACGACATTCTTGTTCTATATCGGTAATGGAATGTCGGTCGGAGCCGGAAGAAAATTTATAAATAAATTGGCGCAATTTATTAACAATATCGCCGACTCTCGTATGTGTCTTTCTCCGAATCTTTTCTACTTAAATGCACCGATTTGTGTGTAAAGCTCAAGGCCGACTTTGCACCGCCCGATGAATAAGTTTCGAAGCGATATCAACGTTTATTTACGTTTTCAAACCCAGTCCAACTATCCGTTTCTCGGTACGAAAATTCGTGTTTTCAAACGTGTATTAGAGACCGCCGAGTATTATGTCGAGGAACATGAGATAGAGAGGGGAAATTTAGCTGATTTAGTATTGTGGAAAAATTGAGATTGATTAACGTTTGTCCATTTTTCGTCACTACCTAGTTGTATATAAGAGGCGTTAATGTCGCTCGTTGAAAAGGTAAAATTTATTTCGGTAAAATTTCTCACAAAGTTTGTAAGAAAATTTTGGTGCAGGGATATTTGTTGAATTTTGTACAATTTGTGTAGGGACAATATTTGAAAACTTGTGTAAAATCTTAAAAAAAAAGTTGAAAAAACAAGAAACCGGCGAACGAATCCGACATATCTCCGTTTCGTGACTTCCGGCGGAAATCCAATTAACTGTTGCCAACGTAACTCCGCCTAATAGCCCCTCTCTCTCTCTACTGTTGCGGCATCTCAATATCTAAGAGAGAACTCGGTTTTGAAGGGGAAACGCTATTAGAAATTGTTGCACTCTTGGCCAACGACCGTTTCCCGATTCTGCGCTCCGATTCTGTTGATGAAAACGACGGAAAAATTGGAAAAAAAAAAACGAGTGAAAAGAGGAAGTAAACGGGGAATTTTTTTTCCGGTCGGTTGGCGCCCCTTCCTTCTCCAATTGGCGCCGCCCCCGGCTCGATTTCGAGATTTCTTCCAATTATTTTCTTGGCCTCGGTCGGGAAATTTTCGGTTTGACCGGAAAATATATTCACAATTTCTCAACCCTTTTCAAATAGGTTTGAATTTTTTTTAATTATGGAGGAAAATCTATATTACTGATCCTGTAAAGAACGCGCTTTATATAAGTCGTGATATGCGCATGCTGTTATGCAAAACACCGATAGGGAAATTTGTCGATTGCAAATTGTTATATCGAAGGAAAATATTGCATATTCCGTTCTTATATGGACAATAACTTATGGCGATGTGCGCATGCTGATCGCAGAAATTTGTGGGCGTATACTAATAATATACACATATTTTTATGCAAACGCCGATATGGAAATTTGTCGATTGCAAATTGTGTTATCGAAGGAAAATTACCGATCTTATACGGACAGTAACTTATGGCGATGTGCGCATGCTGATATGAGAAATATGTCGCAGGCAATTCCTATATACACGTACTGGTGTGCGCATGCTGTTATGCAAACGCCGATATGGAAATTTGTCGATTGCAAATTGTGTTATCGAAGGAAAATTACCGATCTTATACGGACAGTAACTTATGGCGATGTGCGCATGCTGATCTCAGAAATATGTCGCAGGCAATTCCCTATATACACGTACTGATGTGCGCATGCTGTTATGCAAACGCCGATATGGAAATTTGAAGGAAAATATTGTATATAGTGATCTTGTATACGGACAATAACTTATGGCGATGTGCGCATGCTGATCTTAGGCAATTCCTATATACACGTACTGATGTGCGCATGATCTCAGAAATATGGGTAACTATATAAATGCTGATCTCAGAAATATGTCGCAGGCAATTCCCTATATACACGTACTGATGTGCGCATGCTGTTATGCAAACGCCGATATGGAAATTTGAAGGAAAATATTGTATATTCCCGATCTTATACGGACAGTATAACTTATGGCGATATGCGCATGCTGATCTGAGAAATCTATCGCATTTAATTCCCTATATACACGTACTGATGTGCGCATGCTGATCTCAGAAATATGTCGCGGGCAATTCTATACACGTACTGATGTGCATGCTGATCTCAGAAATATGTCGTAATTCTATACACACTGTGCGCATGCTGATCTCAGAAATATGTCGCAGGCAATTCCCTATATACACGTACTGATGTGCGCATGCTGATCTCAGAAATATGTCGCAGGCAATTGCCTATATACACGTACTGATGTGCGCATGCTGTTATGCAAACGCCGATATGGAAATTTGAAGGAAAATATTGTATATTCCCGATCTTATACGGACGGTATAACTTGTGGCGATGTGCGCATGCTGATCTGAAATATGTGTTATATACACGTACTGATGCGCGCATGCTGATCTCAGAAATATCTGCGCATGCTGATCTCAGAAATATGTCGCGGTAATTCCCTATATATACACGTACTGATGTGCGCATGCTGATCTCAGAAATATGTCGCAGGCAATTGCCTATATATACACGTACTGATGTGCGCATGCTGTTATGCAAACGCCGATATGGAAATTTGAAGGAAAATATTGTATATTCCCGATCTTATACGGACAGTATAACTTGTGGCGATGTGCGCATGCTGATCAGAAATATGTATGCGATCTCAGAAATATGTGGCAATTCCCTATACACACGTACTGATGTGCGCATGCTGATCTCAGAAATATGTCGTAGGAAAATTCGATCTATATGCGCATGCTGACAGAAATATGTACTGATGTGCGCATGCTGATCTCAGAAATATGTCGCAGGCAATTGCCTATATACACGTACTGATGTGCGCATGCTGATCTCAGAAATATGTCGCAGGTAATTCCCTATATATACACGTACTGATGTGCGCATGCTGATCTCAGAAATATGTCGCAGGCAATTCCCTATATATACACGTACTGATGTGCGCATGCTGTTATGCAAACGCCGATATGGAAATATGAAGGAAAATATTGTCTATTCCCGATCTGATAAGGACAGTATAACTTGTGGCGATGTGCGCATGCTGATCTGAGAAATCTGTCGCATTCAATTCCCTATATACTACCCAGTTGGTATGCACTTGCTGATATGAAATTTTGTGGGCCCAATAACAATAATATACAGGTATCGTTATACAACAATTTGTCTCCCGGAAAATTGTTATATCGAAGTAAAATATTGTATATTGCCGATCTTATACGGACAGTATGAGTTGTGGCGATGCGCGCATGCTGATCTCCGCGTAATATTGGGCCTAATATTCATTTGAAGGGGAAAAAAGGTATACAGTAATAAACACTCCCGTTTTTCACCGGAATGATGCCTTTGATATACCCGTTTTTTTTTTTTTGGAATTGGCGGTTCGCCGTCTTCAGTAGCGCCCCGTTAAGTCCAACCCCGGGGACGTTATTCCCCCGGGTCGGCACGTACTCACTGTGCACGTACTCACTGTAGCAGTAGTAGTGCAGTGGTACGGAAACGCGACGAACCCCGAGGTATAGCTTTTTTTTTTTTCTTTTTTTCTTTTTTTTTCACTTTTGCCCAGTGATAACGCCCAATATAGATATAATAGTGACGACGACGACGACGACGACGGCGTCGTCCTCATCACTATTTTCGGTTCTGCGTGTCAGAAATTGCGTAATAAGCGTTAGGTGCGCGAGCGCGTGCAGCGCCACTATTATTAAAACGTGACCATCAATTACGTGATCAGAAACGCACCGAAGCATTAGTTCTATTGCGCCTATTGAGAATGTCAGTTTATATATATATATATATATATATATATATATATATATATATATATATAAAAAGTTATGTGCGTGGCTGGGGCCGACACACAAAGAATTAGAGCTGTTTATCAACATCACTAGTTTAGCACTATTATATATATATATATATATATATATATATATATATATATATATATATATATATATTCACTTTCAGAATTTATTAGGATAGTCAGTTTTAATCGGCCTATTCACGTCGGTCGGGCTTTCACTTCGTACTTTGCTGGGAAACTTTTTTTTTTTTTTCTTTTTTGGCTTTCTCCAATATCAAGTGGGACACAACACGAGAAAGAGACTAAAAGTGCGTATCTATATAAATAAATAAATAAATTATATAATATATATAATATAATATATATATATATATATATATATATATATATATATATTGTCCCAAAATTAATGCAAGATTTGAATCGAACTGTGGCTGTCGAACTTTCATTATCTTTCAAATACTGTTCAACGATGTTCTATATCGTGTAACGCTCCATTTGTCTACTGGCCCTATACTGTCCGGCTGTCAAGGGCTTTTATATTAATTTTTTTTTTTTTTTAATTTTAGGTTGTAATATATATATATATATATATATATATATATATATATATATAGTTTGGGGCTTTATAAGTTCGTGTCTTTCTAGCCGTCTTGGGTCACTTTATGTACTCCGTTGGACGTTTTTTACTGTAGAGCGACTGTCGGTACTGCGCTACTGAGACGGGGCGGCCGAAACCCACCGGTCTATGGCAAAAAGACCAAAATGCTTGGCGAGCTCCAGACGAACTACAGTATATATATATATATATATATATATATATATATATATATATATAGTATATTCCCTATTTGGTAATATGTAATATTTTGGTGTTGTCTTGGCACTATTGGTGGGTTGGGCTCTCTTGGAGATTCCCAGCCCTCTCTCCCTCCCTCCCTGCCTCTCCTCTCTCCTGCCCTCTCTCCTCTCTCCTCTCTCTCCCTCTCTCTCTCCTCCTCTCTCCCTCTCCTCTCCCTCCCTCCTGTTTTCTCACTCCATGCCTCGTACGACTCCCAGCAGGCGGGCGCTCCGCACTGGAACAAAACTGGATAATTACGTACAATTTATATCTATCGGGTCGACGCTAAGTAATCGCGGGGCGATAAGGCGTTACTTATCTTCAACTTTGTTACAGAGCGGTGTCTGAAATACGTTTATTACGTGCCCAACAACTGGTCGTGCGCCAAAGTTTCGTTTCGTCGTTCTTGTTGTTGTTGTTGTTATTTTCGCGTGAAATTTTGCCCCCCACAACCAGATTGTGAGAACGCGAACGATTAATCGTTCCCGTCGGTTAGGTTGGTTGGGTTGCGTAAAAATGAAAAAAACGGTTCGTTTACGACGGTTTTCGCACCGGTATCAATCGCGGCGAGCCGGGAAATTTCGTAACCGGTTTTTCCGCACCCGCCGACGGTTACAATGAATGAATAATAATAACCCGATATATATGTATATATATATATATATATACAGAGGGGTCAAAAAGTATCCACCAAAAACCCCATTTTTGGCCAATTTTGCGCCTAAAACCCCATTTCTGGGCCTACAATCCGCATTTTGGGCCGCATTTGGCAATTTTGCGTCTAAAAACCCGTTTTTGGGCCTAAAACCCGCACTTGCGCTTAATAACCGCGTTTTTGGGCATGCATCGCCTTACGCTTAATAACCGCGTTTTTGGGCCGAAAAACCGCATCGCCTTGCGCTTAATAACCGCGTTTTTGGGCCCAAAAACCGCATTGCCTTGCGCTTAATAACCGCGTTTTTGGGCCCAAAAACCCCATTTCTGGGCCTAAGAAACGCATTTTTGGGCCAATTTGGCGTCTAAAAACCCCATCTCTGGGCCAATTTTGCGTTTAAAAACCCCATTTTTGGGCCAATTTTGCGTGTAAAAACCGCATTTTCTTTAGGCTTTATCCCTCTGGTCTCTCTCTCCCTCTCTCTCTCTCTCTCTCTCTCTCTCTCTCTCCTGTTTTCGCTCTCCCCGAAATATATAACCCGATGAATAATAATAACCCGATATATATATATATATATATATATATATATATATATATATATACAGATGGTCCAAAAAAATGTATCCACCGTTTAACAGTCCATAACTCGCAAACCAATTGACCGAGTTGTGTCTCATTTTTGGTGAAAGTGTAGCTTAAAGTCCAACTTAAAGATGTATATAGCTGTAGGTGTTGGAAATTGTCACCATTAACTAATATCGGCAGACAGAGAAACGATGCACGCCGCCCAACTGCACAGCACCAACTACTGACTGCACAAAGTGTTCATATTAAAGGGAGTGGTCCAAAAAAATGTATCCACCGTTTAACAGTCCATAACTCGCAAACTAATTGACCGAGCTGTCTATAATTTTCGGTGAAAGTGTAGCTTAAAGTCCAACTTAAAGATGTATATAGCTGTAGGTGTTGGAAATTGTCACCATTAACTAATATCGGCAGACAGAGACTGTGCAGCACCGACTGCTGACTGCACGACGTGTTCAGTCGGATATTGGCTCCGTTTGCAATAGTCATTTCTCGCCCATTGCCGTCGAACCTCATTAATGGGGATAGTATTTTTTTGTGACATTTTTTTTTTTTAATAAATTCAATTTTTATGATCTCCATGAACGAATTATATAATCGAATTACTCGTTAACGTATGCGTATCGGCGATCGGTTAAACGAACAATTCGGAACCGGTTATCGGTTCGCTAGCCGATCGCCCACCCACTGTATTTATTACACCGCGTACTAGTTTTTTCTTTTTCTTTTTCTTTTCTCTCTCTCTCTCCCTTATATTGTATTACGTTCGTTCCCTTCGCCCCGGTGTAATATCATCAGCTGTGTGGCGATTTCTGCTCTTTTTTTGGCGTTGCAGAAAAAAAATCGCTACTGAAGTCCAAGATAAAAATCCGACATGAGAGCTTCCCGATCGCCAGTTCGGTCTTTAACCGGTTTCGGCCGCTCGCCGTCTTCAGTAATCAGTCGACCGTCGCCAGAGTCACTGTGTCACCACTGTCACCTATGACACACCGCGCTATACTACTATATATATATATATATATATATATATATATATATATATATATATATATATCGCCGGTTCGGTCTTTAGCTGGACCGGTTTCGGCCGCCGCCATCTTCAGTAGTAGCGCTCTGTGTGTCAGTCGACTGTCGCCACACTTTGAATGTGTTTTTTCCTGGTCACTGTGTCACTCCTGTCACCTGTACTGACCGACTGACTGACACACCGCGCTACTTACTACTGAAGACGGCGAGCGGCAGAAACCAGTTTGGAAGGGAAGACGGAGAGGCACACGAAATCTACTGTATTCCACAACCCTTCGTAGAACACATATATATATATATATATATATATATATATATATCGCCGGTTCGGTCTTTAGCTGGACCGGTTTCGGCCGCTTGCCGTCTTCAGTAGTAGCGCTCTGTGTGTGTGTGCGTCAGTTTGGACTGTCGCCACACTCTGGATGTGGTTTTTTTCCCTGGTCACTATGTCACTCACTGTCACTAGTACTGACTGACTGACACACCGCGCTACTTACTACTGAAGACGGCGAGCGGCCGAAACCGGTCTGGAAAGGGAAGAGGGAGAGACGCACACGAAATCTACTGTATTCCACAACCCTTCGTAGACCACAATATATATATATATATATATATATATATATATATATATATGTACTTACTTTGTTTCAACCGTGTCCTACTTCAATTGGAGAAAGCCAATTGACAGTTGCAACATGAAAGGTTTTTTTCACTCGAATACTGTGAGAAAGTCGGTCGTCCGTTGTATTCTGTTCAATTTCACTTTGCACTGTGTCCGCCTTATTTACAATACATGGGCCGTATGGGGGATTTTCGCACTTTTCGGCTCTACGCCACGGTCGGTAGGGGCGGAAAAAAAAAGAAAAAAAAGAAAGAAAGAGAGAACAACGCGGAATAACAAGACAATATAAACATTTCTCCTCTTCTCGCCTGTTCGGTCTTTCGCCCGGTTCGGCCGTTCGCCGTCTTCAGTAGCGCCGTGTCTGCCGTATCAGTCGCCGTACTGATGACACAGTACGGTGCTAGTGATATATAGTGACGGTGACAGCGGAGCGACGAAGTGAGTGACTGACTGACACAGCGCTACTGAAGACGGCGAGCGGCCGAACCGGCGAGGGAGTAGACGGAGAAACACCACAAACCTAGGCTACTTTTTCCCATCAGTTTCATATTGTGAAACCGATCGATCGGGCGTGACTGAAACCCGAAAATATTTTCGAATTTTCGCCGAGTAATTGCTCCTACACTCTGCTGCTACTGCTGCCCCTACTAATGCTACTACTCATAATATCCCCCCTCATACAGTGTCATACTGTGGGTGTAGCTGTAGTATGCTGCTACTATGCTTCTATGCTGTACCACTCTAATGCTACAGCATTACGGCGTGTTACTGCTCCCTATAGTGTTATTGCTGCTACCTACAGTCTGCTACTATTCCTATAGTGTCCTCGCTGCTCCTGCCACTCTGCTACTGCCGCTATATAGTATGCCACTCTATATAGTATCATCCTCCCACAGTGTGCTACTGCTGTGGGTGTCGCTGTAGTATGCTCCTATAGTGTCCTCCCCGATCCTACCACTGCTACTCTATAGTATGCCACTCTATATAGTATCATCATCCCACAGTGTCCTCGCTGCCACTCTGCACTACTGCCGCTATATAGTATGCCACTCTGTATAGTATCATCCTCTACAGTGTGCTACGGGTGTCGCTGTAGTATGCTACTGCTACTAGTATGCTCCTAGTGTCCTTGATCCCACACTCTGCTACTACTCCCGACACTCTATTACAGTGCTACACACTGCTACTACTCCTCTACTATGCTACTCTCTGCTCCCATATACTGTTCCTGTGCTCCTCTACTACTTCTTATAGTGTTATTGCTGCTACCTACAGTCTGCTACTATTTCCTACAGTATGCCACTCTATTACTATACAGTATCCTATTCCTACAGTGTGCTACTATGCTCCTATAGTGTCCTCGCTGCTCCTGCCACTCTGTATAGTATCATCCTCCTAGAGTGTGCTACTGCGGGTGTCGCTGTAGTATGCTCCTATAGTGTCCCCACTGATCCTACACACTGCTACTACTCCTCTAGTATGCTACTCTCTGCTCATATACTGTTCCTGTGCTCTACTACTTCTTATAGTGTTATTGCTGCTACCTACAGTCTGCTACTATTTCCTACAGTATGCCACTCTATTACTATACAGTATCCTATTCCTACAGTCTGCTACTATGCTCCTATAGTGTCCTCGCTGCTCCTGCCACTCTGCTACTGCCGCTATAGTATGCCACTCTATATAGTATCATCCTCCTAGAATGTGCTACTGCGGTTGTCGCTGTAGTATGCTACTACTAGTATGCTCCTATAGTCTCCTCCCTGATCCTACACTCTGCTACTACTCCTCTAGTAGGCCACTCCATATAGTATCATCCTCCCACAGTGTGCTACTGCGGGTGTCGCTGTAGTATGCTCCTATAGTCTCCTCCCTGACCCTACACTCTGCTACTACTCCTCTAGTATGCTACTCTATATAGTATCATCATCCGACAGAGTGTGCTACTGCGGGTGTCGCTGCAGTATGCTCCTATAGTGTCCCCGCTGATCCTACACACTGCTACTACTCCTCTAGTATGCCACTCTGTATAGTATCATCCTCCTACAGTTTGCCACTCACTGCTCCTCTACTGTTCCTCCTGTTGCGAGTTGTGTAATTGTAATTCGTAAAATACAAATACTGTTGGGGGCGGCCCGAACTTGGCCTGAGCTTATCGTGAAAGTTTGCCGGGAGTTTGGTGACGATTCCATTGGGGTGAAAGTAGGCGCCTTTCTCCCATCTCTCTCTCTCTCTCTCTCTCTCTCTCTCTCTCTCTCCCGTCTCTCTCTCTCTCTCTCTCTCTCTCTCTCTCTCTCTCTCTCTCTCTCTCTCTCTCTCTCTCTCTCTCTCTCTCTCTCTCTCTCTCTCTCTCACTCTCCATTAGGAGTCTCTCTGGCCCCTGCACAAACACCATCATTCACCATTCACCATTCACCAGAGAGGGACAGAGGCACAGAGCCTCTCCCCAAGTGTACATGTCCCCAGTTCAATCGAACCGTGCATCCACCTTACTGTGGCCTGTACGGAAGTGGCACACCAGAGGAACACTATTGAAATATATAGCAGACTACACTCTGGGAAGTAGCACAGGAGGAACAGTAGAGGAGCGAGAGTGGCATACTAGAGGAGTAGTAGCAGTGGTAGGATGAGGACACTGTAATAGGAGTGTCCGTACCAGAGGAGTAGTAGCAGTGTAGGATCAGGGAGGAGACTATAGAGCACACTAGTAGGAGACACTAGAGGACACCCAGTAGTAGCACACACTAGGAGGATACTATACAGAGTGGCAGGAGCAGGGAGGACACTATAGGAGCATAGTAGCACACACTGTAGGAATAGGATACTATATAGTAATAGAGTGGCATACTATAGGAAATAGTAGAGCAGACTGTGGTATGCTAAATAACACTATAAGAAGTAGTGGAGGAGCACAGGAACAGTATAGAGCAGGAGAGTAGCATACCAGAGGAGTAGTAGCAGTGTGTAGGATGAGGACACTGTAATAATGTACTAGAGGAGTAGCAGTGTGTGGGATCAGCGAGGACACTATAGGAGCATACTAGTAGTAGCATACTACAGCGACACCCGCAGTAGCACTCTCTAGGAGGATGATACTATACAGAGTGGCATACTATAGCGGCAGTAGCAGAGTGGCAGGAGCAGCGAGGACACTATAGGAGCATAGTAGCAGACTGTAGGAATAGGATACTGTATAGTAATGGATTGGCATACTATAGGAAATGGCAGCAGACTGTAGGTAGCAGCAATAACACTATAGGGAGCAGTAACACGCCGTAATGCTGTGTGGTGTAGAGTGGCACAGCATAGAAGTATAGTAGCAGCATACTATAGCTACACCCACAGTATCACGCTGTATGAGGGGGAATATTATTAGTAGTAGCATTAGTAGGGGCAGCAGTAGCAGAGTGTAGGAGCAGCGAGGATACTATAGCGAGCAGTAGTAACACGCCGTAATGCTCTGGCATTAGAGGCACAGCATAGAACACAGTAGCCAACGCCACCAGCACACTTAAGCAGGACACTGTAGGAGGGGGACATTATGTGTTGTAGCATTAGTAGGGGCAGTAGTAGCAGAGTGTAGGAGCAGCGAGGACACTATAGGGAGCAGTAGTAACACGCCGTAATGCTGTAGCATTAGAGTGGTACAGCATAGAAGCGTAGTAGTAGCATACTACAGCTACACCCACAGCAGGACACTGTAGAAGGGGGGATATTATGTGTAGTAGCATTACTGGGGGGGGAGTAGTAGCAGCAGAGTGTAGGAGCAACGAGGACACTAAATTAGTAGTTAATTACATGAAATTAAAAAATAAAATTCACCATTGGTACACTTTCCAGAACGTCGTTTTGTTTAACGAAACGAACAAAAAACAAACTCCCATGCTATCTGTATTTGTTGTTGTACGACACTGGGGCCGAACAGTGTATTTCTTCACTGCTCGGTCCTGATTGTCAATTTAATAGTGCTGTGGCCGATCTATGCTATAATAACTCCCCCACCACACTATAGATCACGATCTATTTCAGTAGAGCGCCGACACCCAACAACATACAACTACTACAGTATATTTTCCTGGTCTATATCACGATATAAATATAATACGGAACACCGCGCCAGTAATCGGTCAGTGGCGTCCAAATATTGACGCTGTACGAACGGGGAAAATAAATATAATATATCTCGTCCGTTATCGCACTTTTTCCGCACCGTTTTTCCTACAACGCTTTTTCCCCCCTTCATTGGGAAAAAATCAGACGGGCAAGTGTGGAGGCCAATGTTAAAATTGGCTCAAATATGCTGTATTTAAATGCAAAAATGTCATTTTAAGGCAAAAAACACAATTTTAATTTATTAGTAATCGCACAGAAACGTCCTCTCGTGTGCTTATAGGGCTCTGAGAGGGCAACAAATAGCAACTAAGAGCGCCCTCCTATCTGTCTTATTAGCGGAGTTATTGACCAAAAACTTCTCACCGGGCCCCGTTAATCGCACAGAAACGTCCTCTCGTGTGCTTATAGGGCTCTGAGAGGGCAACAAATAGCAACTAAGAGCGCCCTCCTATCTGTCTTATTAGCGGAGTTATTGACCAAAAACTTCTCACCGGCCACCCGTTAATCGCACAGAAACGTCCTCTCGTGTGCTTATAGGGCTCTGAGAGGGCAACAAATAGCAACTAAGAGCGCCCTCCTATCTGTCTTATTAGCGGAGTTAACAAATAGCAACTAAGAGCGCCCTCCTATCTGTCTTATTAGCGGAGTTATTGACCAAAAACTTCTCACCGGGCCCCCGTTAATCGCACAGAAACGTCCTCTCGTGTGCTTATAGGGCTCTGAGAGGGCAACAAATAGCAACTAAGAGCGCCCTCCTATCTGTCTTATTAGCGGAGTTATTGACCAAAAACTTCTCACCGGCCCCCGTTAATCGCACAGAAACGTCCTCTCGTGTGCTTATAGGGCTCTGAGAGGACAACAAATAGCAACTAAGAGCGCCCTCCTATCTGTCTTATTAGCGGAGTTATTGACCAAAAACTTCTCACCGGGCCCCCGTTAATCGCACAGAAACGTCCTCTCGTGTGCTTATAGGGCTCTGAGAGGGCAACAAATAGCAACTAAGAGCGCCCTCCTATCTGTCTTATTAGCGGAGTTATTGACCAAAAACTTCTCACCGGGCCCCGTTAATCGCACAGAAACGTCCTCTCGTGTGCTTATAGGGCTCTGAGAGGGCAACAAATAGCAACTAAGAGCGCCCTCCTATCTGTCTTATTAGCGGAGTTATTGACCAAAAACTTCTCACCGGGCCCCGTTAATCGCACAGAAACGTCCTCTCGTGTGCTTATAGGGCTCTGAGAGGGCAACAAATAGCAACTAAGAGCGCCCTCCTATCTGTCTTATTAGCGGAGTTATTGACCAAAAACTTCTCACCGGGCCCCCGTTAATCGCACAGAAACGTCCTCTCGTGTGCTTATAGGGCTCTGAGAGGGCAACAAATAGCAACTAAGAGCGCCCTCCTATCTGTCTTATTAGCGGAGTTATTGACCAAAAACTTCTCACCGGCCCCCGTTAATCGCACAGAAACGTCCTCTCGTGTGCTTATAGGGCTCTGAGAGGGCAACAAATAGCAACTAAGAGCGCCCTCCTATCTGTCTTATTAGCGGAGTTATTGACCAAAAACTTCTCACCGGGCCCCCGTTAATCGCACAGAAACGTCCTCTCGTGTGCTTATAGGGCTCTGAGAGGGCAACAAATAGCAACTAAGAGCGCCCTCCTATCTGTCTTATTAGCGGAGTTATTGACCAAAAACTTCTCACCGGGCCCCGTTAATCGCACAGAAACGTCCTCTCGTGTGCTTATAGGGCTCTGAGAGGGCAACAAATAGCAACTAAGAGCGCCCTCCTATCTGTCTTATTAGCGGAGTTATTGACCAAAAACTTCTCACCGGGCCCCGTTAATCGCACAGAAACGTCCTCTCGTGTGCTTATAGGGCTCTGAGAGGGCAACAAATAGCAACTAAGAGCGCCCTCCTATCTGTCTTATTAGCGGAGTTATTGACCAAAAACTTCTCACCGGGCCCCCGTTAATCGCACAGAAACGTCCTCTCGTGTGCTTATAGGGCTCTGAGAGGGCAACAAATAGCAACTAAGAGCGCCCTCCTATCTGTCTTATTAGCGGAGTTATTGACCAAAAACTTCTCACCGGGCCCCCGTTAATCGCACAGAAACGTCCTCTCGTGTGCTTATAGGGCTCTAAAAGGGCAACAAATAGCAACTAAGAGCGCCCTCCTATCTGTCTTATTAGCGGAGTTATTGACCAAAAACTTCTCACCGGGCCCCCGTTAATCGCACAGAAACGTCCTCTCGTGTGCTTATAGGGCTCTGAGAGGGCAACAAATAGCAACTAAGAGCGCCCTCCTATCTGTCTTATTAGCGGAGTTATTGACCAAAAACTTCTCACCGGCCCCCGTTAATCGCACAGAAACGTCCTCTCGTGTGCTTATAGGGCTCTGAGAGGGCAACAAATAGCAACTAAGAGCGCCCTCCTATCTGTCTTATTAGCGGAGTTATTGACCAAAAACTTCTCACCGGGCCCCGTTAATCGCACAGAAACGTCCTCTCGTGTGCTTATAGGGCTCTGAGAGGGCAACAAATAGCAACTAAGAGCGCCCTCCTATCTGTCTTATTAGCGGAGTTATTGACCAAAAACTTCTCACCGGGCCCAATCGCACAGAAACGTCCTCTT